>WELB01000035.1:66484-77256 GCA_009602725.1 Spirogloea muscicola
TCCAGCCCTCCTGCCTTTCTCCCGCTCTCCATCACAGAGTTGTAACCGTCCAAACTCCCACATTCCTGTGTCTCATCCAAGTGTACAAGCCCGACCCCTGCCGCCGGCAATACCCCCACAACTGGGCCACTGGTGCCGCTCACCAGTGCGACCACTGATGCCTCTCTGTGTCCGCGCCCACCAGGCCGGGCGGCGAGCAAGCACCCATGGCGGCGGCGGCACTGCTGCTGGCACTGCTGCTCGCCCTGGCCGCGCCGCTGGGCCAGGGCGCCGGCGGGCACCACCGCGGCACTCAGGGCCACCACGGCGGCCGCCGCGCCGCCGCCCTGCCGGGCTCTGGCGCTGCCACATACGCCTGCGGCCCCGGTCCGTCGGCCTCCACCCGCTACGCCTTCTGCGACAAGCGGCTCCCCATCGCCGCCCGCGTGCATGGTAAGACTCTCCCAGAGTTACCATCCATGTTCATTTCTCAGCCACAGCGTCCTCTGGTTTTCCCCCAATGCCAATGCACTCCACGAGCATCAGCCTGATGCGCGAGTCGGCGCTGTGGCTGACACTGGCCTCTTTGCGGTGCGCGGCGCTGCCAGACTTGATCGCCAGGATGACGCTCGCCGAGAAGGTGTCGCAGCTCGGGAGCACGTCGCCGCCGGTGCCCCGCCTCGGGATCGCCGCCTACCAGGTGGGCGCTCCCACGACCTCCGTCATGCTATGCACTTGCCAGTCAGTGGTTAAGGGTCTAGGGTTTAGCCCCAAGGTTATCTTGATGTAGCGTTAACTTTTCTGTGGGCTCCGCTTCAGTGGTGGAACGAGGCGCTGCACGGCGTGGCCAAGTCGCCGGGGGTGAGCTTCGCCGGGCCGGTGAGGTGCGCCACGACGTTCCCCCAGGTCATCGGCCTCGCCGCCGGCTTCAACCCGGTGCTGTGGAACCAGGTTGGCCAGGTGAGACACGATAGCCTGGCCCCACTAAGAGTCATTCTTTAGACTAAATGATAATATAATCAAGCCCCAACCAGACTAACCGCATACAGAACTGGTGTTCATTAGAGGCTTGCTATTTTGTTGATGCTCAATAAGAGCACGGACATCATCTGCATGTCCCAGTCAGGGGGCCTCCCTCAGATGCAAGCTTTCTCAGTCTGAGAGCACCTTGTAGGCTGTGTCGACCGAAGCGCGGGCGATGCACAACCTCGGAGCCGCCGGCCTCACATTCTGGGCGCCAAACCTCAACATCTTCCGGGATCCGCGATGGGGCCGCGGCCAGGAGACGCCTGGCGAGGACCCTCTTGTCGCCAGGTCAGTAGTGCCAAGTGACTTCTTGATAGCCCAAAGCTTTATCATATCTTGTTGGAAGGCTTCCAGTTGCGCTTTGGCCGACCAGTGTGTGACTCCGGCGGATTGCTACAGTCCATCCCAGCTGGAGTAGCAGATTGCTTGCTGACAGTCTTCAGATGCTAGGAAAGAACGGGGCTTCCTGCACACACTGGACCTTTAGATTTACACTGCAGTAGAAGTCATTGTTACTTATTCACAACACTATCACCCTTGAGTGGTAAAGTCAGACAATGCTAGGACGTGGCAGTGGCTGCCAGGCAGTGTATTTCCCTGCCCTATCTTCTGATTAAAGTGAACGTCTTGCATGGTGTTGAATTGCAGCAAGTATGCGGCAGCATATGTGACCGGCTTGCAGGGAGGTGAGTCCTCTACTCGAGCAAATCACTCGATACATTCTGCAGATCCTTGATGCAGTCTGCGAGCAACGCTGCAATGTCCCTTGCTGTCTCAGTGGCCTTGCTGGCTGTGTGGGGTGCACAGGCTTTGCGCTTGCTGCAACTTCTGCAGTTCCTTACGGCGTCAGCACGTTGGAACACAAATCAGAGGACATTGATGAAGCAAGCTGGCGGCATTGTTGTGTCATACCAGGCAACGGTGGTGGCGAGCTCAAGGTCTCGGCCTGCTGCAAGCACTTCACGGCGTACGACCTGGACAACTGGGAGGGCAACACCCGCTTCACCTTCAATGCTTGGGTAGGCGGACATTACCGCTATCTAATTGTTGCAGAGGACTGCTGGGTCCTGCGTCACTTCTGCTGCCCACCTGGCTATTGGAACCTCCATGTGGGTGTGCTATGACACCTACCAGAGTTGTGCTAACAGCCTTGCTTTTGCTCTACAACTTGCTGGTAACTCTTTGCGCGATAGTTGCATGCAATTGACGCTTTTGACTGAAACTATTAGAGCTTGATCATCGAGCCATCCTGCCATTCCTGAAGGGGCTAGCCTGTTGACAACCCTGAGGGGGCTCGCTTCTTGATGACATAATTGCAGGTGACGGATCAGGACAAGGCTGACACGTACAACTTGCCATTCAAGGCATGCGTCCAAGCTGGCGCATCATCTGTCATGTGCTCCTACAACCGCGTGAATGGGGTGCCATCTTGCGCCAGCCACGAGTTCTTGACACAAACTGTCAGGCAACAGTGAGTGGCCCCCCGTGCTGTATACCATAGTAACACCAGTACTCGTTGTCATTCTCAGACTTACCAAACAAGTGTAGCTTTTCACACATGCCTAATAGTTTGGGAGTGCTTGCAACCTGCAACAGGTGGGGCTTTCATGGCTACGTGGTATCGGACTGTGGAGCAGTCAATGTTATAAAGAACCCCCACCAAGCAAATTACACAGAAACAGCTGAAGGAGCAATTGCTGCTGTCTTAAGGGTGCGTGACATGCCCCACCTGTAGAACTCCTCCGCAGTGGTCGCCCTTGTAACAAAGGTGATGTTAGTACCATGCACTTGCTTGCCATGCTGCAGTGCAGCTAGGTCCGCCAAGACTGTCTCTTCGTGGTCTTAAATGTTGACTGTATCTTCTGGTGACTACCCAAGATGACAGACGAATGAGTAGTCTGGAGACAATCTATTCTTAGCAATGGCTGATGATGAGAATGTGTGGAGCTCTTGCTCTCAGGCGGGCATGGACATAGAGTGCGGGACAACCCTCCAGAAATCAACCGAGTCTGCCGTGGCAGAGGGCTTCGTCACAGGCAAGGCTGTGGCTGTAATGGTTTATGGGAACAAGCTGACTTGACGGTGTACACAACAGGCTATGATGTATCTGACAGC
Organism: Spirogloea muscicola; assembly: GCA_009602725.1. Taxonomy (NCBI): domain Eukaryota; kingdom Viridiplantae; phylum Streptophyta; class Zygnematophyceae; order Spirogloeales; family Spirogloeaceae; genus Spirogloea; species Spirogloea muscicola. The sequence continues at coordinate 69,605 of WELB01000035.1, forward strand.
TGGCCTTGTAATTCACTGACCCACATGATGCATCTGACTCAAAGCATCTCAATCCTGTTGCATGCGTTTTCGGTGAGGCTTCCGCAGCCGAGCAGGTGGACGAGGCGTTGGCACGGGGCCTGACAGTGCAGATGCGGCTGGGCATGTTTGATGGCAACCCCCAGCTGGGCACCTGGGGGGCCGTGCCGGCAGCGGTCCTGGGCTCGCCAGCACACCGTGAGCTGGCCCTGACTGCTGCTCGACAGAGCGTGGTGCTACTGCTCAATCGGTGCGCGGCTATATACCTTGGGTTGGGGTGTCAGAAATTCTACACAAATATGTTGGATACCCAAGAGACATAATCAAGAGACAAAATCGTCTACTGTGACTGCTACAATCGTCTATCAACATGGGCAACTTCAGGGGCATGCACGGCCCCTTGCACGGGTGGCCAGCCCTGGTGATGGTGGCTCTCTGAGGATCGCGTTGCTTCTGTGGTCGTCTTCTCTTAGTTGACTTGCTGCACTCGTTGAGCTCCACAGCCAGTGCTCGAGTCTGGCGTAATGTGCTTGCAGAAAGCCTGTACTGAGGACTTTTGCTTTTGCTAACGATCAAGTGCTCCCTTGCTCTCGTGTTGCAGCCAGAATGTCCTTCCAATTGCCAAAATACAGAAGAGCATTGCAGTCATTGGCCCCCACGCAGATGCCACTGCTGCTATGCTGGGCAACTACGAGGGTAAGTGGTCATGGAGCGCAGCCGCAAGATATCTCACTCCAGGGAGCAGTACGTTAGCTGCATAGTGGTCCTTCAAGGTGTGCTTTGAGGGCGATCCTGTGCATCATCGCACAGATCACGGACTAGATGTTACTTGCATCTTATGTGCAACCACAATCTGAAATGCACGGCAGAGTACGATCGTGGCCATGGTTGCCTGCCAGAACTCCTATATTCCTCTGGGCTTGCGGAGTGTGCGCTGGACCTTGACAATTTATAGCCTAAGAAGTTAGTCCCTGCACAAGTCCCTGAGCACTGGAGCCCTGCTTACCTGGGTCCGAGCACATTGCAGGGGTTGCATGTCAGATAGTGACCCCTGCCCAAGGCCTTGGAAGGTCCAGCCCCATCAAGCTGGTCAAGGGTTGCGCCGATGTCGCCTGCACATCCCCAGAGACCTCCCAGCAGATCCAAGTTGCCGCCACTGCTGCTGGTATGGGTCTCCTCCTGCAATTGGTAGCTATCGTCTTGTGTCCATGGCTTGTTGGTAAAGATTGTGGCTTTATCGTAGGGCTTTGCAGAAATCTTGAGAGTATGTTGCATGTCCACCTGACAGTAGCCGTTTGCCTGCTCAAACTGTTGCAAGCCACGGCGGCTGCCACTGTTTTGGTCATGGGCTTGGACGCGACGCAGGAGAGAGAGGGCCTCGATCGCACCTCGCTTCTCCTCCCAGGTCCTCCTCTCAGCTCCAACCCACATCCTGTCCTGCCAGTTGCTTGCTGAGATTGGCAAGGACTTTGCAAATGGGACGATAGCAGTCTCTGCAGGCCTGCTACCAAAATCAGTGACAATGCCAATCAAGTGTAAGCTCAGGGATCCATAGCCAAGTCACACAGTCACACGGTCATCTCAGAGTCCTCTATTCTGCCTGATCTTCCATCATACCATGTCAGAAGCTAGAACTGCAGCCTGATGATATGGGCATCTCGTGCTCCAGGCTTCCAGAGCAAGCTGATCACCACCGTGGCGGCGGCGGCTCGGGGGCCAGTCATCCTGGTGCTCTTGTCTGGAGGTCCACTTGACATCACGGCACACAAGGCCAACAAGAACATCGATGCCATCCTGTGGGCCGGCTACCCAGGCGAGACTGGGGGCCAAGCCATTGCTGACATCATATTTGGGGCAGCTAATCCTGGTGAGCATTGCATGGGTGCCCAATGCTGAGTTCCGAAGTCCAGCTTCCTGACCACTGACATAAGGCTCTGGATGATGAGCGTCAATTCTCAAGATGGTCTAGCAAGCCTCTCGAGGGTTACTTTCTCAGAGCGTAGCAGCACAGTGTCCATCTACAGTGTCCGACTGAAGTAATACTTGTCACCTGCATCTGATCATTCTCTTAGAGTGAGAGTTCCATAAAGTATTTGTCTGAGATTGCGCACAATGCACAGCTTTCGAAGCAGCAGTATACCCTCAGCTGCCAATAACATGATGACTCCTGCAAGTGCAGTGGGCAGGCTTCCCATGACTTGGTATCCACAGGGCTTCACTGCAGTCCAGATGACAGACATGAGATTGCGCCCAGATCGTGCAACATCTTATCCAGGTGAGACCTGGTCATCCGCTCTCGGTCCCTTGCACGGATCAATCTCTTGTAAGAAGTAGTTTGATTTGCAGCCAAGTTGCAGACAATCACAAGATGTCAGTGGAATCGGTAAGCACTTGCGCATGGAGGCGGCCTTCAGTCGACCTCGCAACCTCCAAGTGATAAGTATGAGCAGAAGACATACTATTCTTGGTATAATTGTGCGAGGAACAAAGCACTGGAGCTGATGCGTGTAGCTTGCTCGCAGGTCGCACACATCGGTTTTACACAGGAAAGGTGGTGTTTCCATTTGGATACGGCCTTAGCTATACGTCCTTCCTGTACTCCAATTTTGACATCACCCCAGGTGTGCAAAATTGTCAGAAGTGACTTGCACATTGTTAGGAGGGCTGTGGCAGCCCAAGACTCGCTTACAGGAATTCTTGTTACTCCCACAGGTTGACTATCAAGAGTGAGTGGGCAGCATGCCTTATTTCTCTCAATGCACAGTTTCATGAGAGCGCAGTTCTGATCAAATTCACATTGAGAAATTGATTTTGGGATTTTGATGGCAGGTCCGGGCTCGTCTCTGCACGTGTCAATCAAAGTCACCAACAGCGGCGGACGGGCTGGCCAGGTTGTCGTGCTCCTCTATGCTGCCCCTCCAAAAGGTGTGTCCTTCTTCTCTCTGGCAAGTCCGGACGTGTCTTTAATTAGTTGGTCGTCATGCTGCATTGCCTTACTTCCTCTGAGGTCAGGGTGCTCTTGCAATGCTCCAGCATGCCAGATTGTCAGCACTTTCCACCCTCCCCTGCCTTGCTTTCCCCTTTTTTCTCTTCAGCTCCATTAGGCAGTAAAGTGAAATGAGTCCAACACTGCAAGCACTGTGGTTGATTGCCAGCTGGGCTGAACGGCAATCCTCTGCGCAACTTGGTGGCATTTCAACAGATACTTGTCAAGGTTGGGGGCTCAGCCTTCTTTGCACTCGTTGTGCTACAAGCAATGCAGGCACTTAGCTGTCATTAATGACCTCTATGCACTTGTTGCGTCAGGTCCCAATATGACCCTCGACCCATCTTAGACTACCACAGTCCAAAGCATATTGCTTGGTGTAGGATTCGAGACAATGCTTCGATCTGACCTCGTTGTTGACATGTGAAGATGTGTGTTCGTGACATTTCAGCATCTTACATGTGCACTCTTACTTACGCAATAGCTTTTGTCCTCTGCGTGTTGGTGTGCAGAGAGGGAAAAGTAAAGTGGTGCCATTTGTGATAAAACCCTCGCGGGACTTAGTCACATACAATCCTGCAGGGCGGGCAGTGCTGATGAAAGGCACACACATCCTCTCGATAGGCTCCTTGCGGCGGAAGCTCAAGCTTTGATGCTTTTTGAAGGCCGGCTTCTTGAAGTCCTACCACTTCATGCCTGCCTATAATTAGCATGGCTTGCGAGCTGACGCACACGTTGGCAGGGTGGATTGGCTCAGTTACACCAAGTGAGATCTATTATGAAATATATCCTCATAGAAGCAAGTGAAGGGCTGTTAGCTTAGTCTTGGCAAATCTGCACATCACGCCTTACGATCGCCATTAGGGCATAGGGTAGAGGGTAGAAGGTTTAGGGTCAGGGTTTAGGGATTTGGGGTTCAGCATTTAGGGGCCATAAATGAGATTGGTGATCTCCCGCTTGCAGTTGCTTTGATATACATTGAACAGTTGGTCGATACCATCATCGACCAACTCATTCTTTCAATTTCTAGCCAATGAGGCGCTCTTTTCCCAGATGGCAGCTTGCGTTAGGCAGTTGCAACATGCAATGTGGGGGGCGCGTTGTGTTTGGGCTCTTGGCAGAGCTGCAGAGGGGCAGATTGAGACACTGGACGAGCCTTGCTGGGTTCCTTAATATCGGTGCTCAAGAAAGAAAGGGAGCGGCGGCGGCGTGATTGACAGCGCCCCACCATCTACACTGCGCTGACCATGCCGAACGATGCAAACTTGTGCTCACCCGTGCGTACAACCGTCACACTGTTTCCTTAGCCACCTTAGCATAGGGCTTCGTCTCATGTAGCCCCACTGTTCGCACTAGCTCTTGCTTGAACGATACATAGGCTTGACTTGGGCCAACCTTCCAATACATGCGCACCGCGCACCTGTCTCTCTTCTCTTCTGGATGGCTGTCCACCAGCTCTGGGCCTTCACCCGCCTGCCTCGTCGGTATGATGCAGTATGAGTGCGGAGCACGCAACGTAGACGCTGCGAAGTTGGTCAAGCACATGCTTCGCTGCCCACAAAGAGGAGAGCGGACCAAGATCCACGACCTTCTGCGGGATTGCATATTCGGCGTGTTTATGGGACTTGCTTAGTGGTGTATTTCAAGCGCTTCCGGGGCCCCTTCGGACCTTGTCAACCTGGCCTTGCACAGCACTCGCCCCCTTTGAAGGAGCCACTTTTTCTTTGGATGATGAGCTTAGTTCTCGTCACTGAGCTCCTGTCCGGTGCTAAGCAGCAATGCTTTTGGCGGCTAGTCCTTCCGATTTGCGGCTACGAGAGATTACTGAGTGTTCATCATACACTACAAGAGACAACTGAGTGTTTATCATACATACGAAGAAAGAGCTCGCCCATTGAGGATAGGGGCTGGAACAGCCAGCCCAAAAAAGAATGAGCAGAGTACAAGAAGCCCAAGAAGAAGGGGGCCAGGCGAAGCACTAAGGCGAAGCACTAAGAAAGAAGCACACAAGAAGAAACAAAGCAGCTACTAACTACTCAGTAACCCCTGCTAAGCAGTCGCAGGTCAGAGAGGCTATGTTCCTGGAAGGACGTCCCCTGGCCAGAGCCAGAGGCAGCAGCGAGGGCTCGGCCGGCACGCAGGTGCAGCGCACGGGCCATTGACCTCTGCAGCGAGACGGCCAGGCGCATGCGATACACCTGGGCGAGCGACCCGGCTGCAGGAAAGTCCACCGGCTCCCCCATGGAAGCGGCGAGCGACGGCGTGACGGGCAAGCTAGTGGAGCAGTTCGAGCCACCGAGCACCCAACGCCCCGTGTGTGTCGATAGCCACCGGGAAGAACTCGTCGGCCGGCGGATGGTCAGCGTACTTCAGTTCTTTTGCCCGAGCGGCGCAGGCGACCGCGTACCCAGCCTTGGTGGCACACTGGGCTGGGTGGGAGCGGTCGAATGCGTCGGAAGTCACCACATCCAGGAGGAGACGTGGCCCACCAGCTGGAGGGGTGGCCACCAGGTCGACACGACGGGCGTGGAGACCGTCGGCCCTGTCCTGGAGCGGCATAACGCCGGAGTGCTCCGCAGCCACGGAGAAGCCCGCCTCCACCAGGATGCCATGCATGGCGTCCCGGAGGCGGTCATGGGCCGCTGTCCGCTCGCCGCCGTGCGAGCAGCGCAGAACGTGCGCAGCCAGCTCCCCCTGCTCGGCCCTGCGCTCACCGCACTCACATTGACGGACGCCCTGGAGGCATGGCGGCGGCAGGCCGAGGAGCCTGTGGACGGCGCTCCGGAAGACCTCGTCTGGGAGGGCGAGGGCGTCGTTGAGTGGGAGGGCCTGGAGCCACGCCGCTGCCCCCGGGGAAGAGGCCGAGTGGAGTCTCGCGCGCCCGCGCAGGTCGGCCTCGGGGAGCTGCAGCACGGCGGTGGTGCAGGCGGCCTTGTCCACCACGGCCGGGGAGCGCGCTTGGACGCGCAGGTCAGCGGTGTGCGCGAGGTGCGCAAAGGAGACCGCCTGGCCCGCCAGGTCCGGGTGCGCCGCGAGCAGCTCCTGGTGGGCGGAGCGAAGCGACTCCTGGAACGGCAGCGCGCCCGTGTCGACCTCCACCACCGCCTGCGCCAGTGCACGCCGGCCGGGTGCCATGAAGCGCTGGGCCACGGAGGCGGCAGTCTGCGCCCAGCTGCCGAGGTACATACAGTACATAGGGCCTTGCTTAGTAGTGTCTTTCAGCGCGTTTCTTTGCCTGGCCGTCTCGCTGCAGAGGTCCATGGCCCGGGCGCTGCACCTTCGTGCCGGCAGAGCCCTCGCTGCTGCCTCTGGCTCTGGCCAGGGGACCCATTTCCAGGAGCCCAGCATCTCTGATCTGCGGCTGCTTAGCAGGGGTTACTGAGTGTCTCGTAGCAGCTTTGTTTCTGTTACTTAGCGCTTCCCCTGGCCCCCTTCTCGTACTCTGTTCATTCTTTTTCGGGCTGGTTGTTCCAGCCCCTATTCTCAATGGGCGAGCACTTTCTTCTTTTCCGGCCCCTTCGGACCGCTGCACCTTCGTGCCGGACGAGCCCTCGCTGCTGCCTCTGCCTCTGTCCAGGGGACCCACTTCCAGGACCCTAGCCTCTCTTCTTCTCTTGCTCACCGCGCTTGTGTGTTCTTTGAAAGAAGGGCTCGCCCATTGAGAATATGGGCTGGAACAGCCAGCCCAAAAAAGAATGAACAGAGTACAAGAAGAGGGGGGGGGAAGCCAGGCGAAGCCCTAAGGCGAAGCAGCAGAAATGACAAGGGCTCGCCCATTGAGGATAGGGGCTGGACAAGCCAGCCCAAAAAAGAATGAACAAAGAACGATAAGGGGGCCAGAGGAAGCCAGAGGAAGCGCTAAGAAACCAAAGCACACAAAGAAAGAAAGCAGCTACAAATTACTCAGTAACCCCTGCTAAGCAGCCGCAAATCAGAGAGGCTAGGGTCCTGGAAGTGGGTCCCCTGGACAGAGCCAGAGGCAGCAGCGAGGGCTCTCCCGGCACGAAGGTGCAGCGCACGGGCCATGGACCTCTTAGGCCCCTCTGAACCTTTGTGAATTCTTTTTGGGCTGGCTTTTCGCAGCCCTTGCCCCCATTGGGAGTGCCACTTCTTCCAGGACCCTAGCCTCTCTGATTTGCGGCTGCTTAGCAGGGGTTACTGAGTGATTTGTAGCTGCTTTCTTTCCTGCAGCCGGGTCGCTGGCGCAAGTGTATCGCATGCGCTTGGCCGTCTCGCTGCAGAGGTCCATGGCCCGAGCGCTGCACCTTCGTGCCGGGAGAGCCCTCGCTGCTGCCTCGGGCTCTGTCCAGGGGACCCACTTCCAGGACCCTAGCCTCTCTGATTTGCGGCTGCTTAGCAGGGGTTACTGAGTGATTTGTAGCCGCTTTCTCTCTTTGTGTGCTTTGGTTTCTTAGCGCTTCCTCTGCAAACTCTCCGCGTTCGGGATGGGCTCGGGTGGGTTGTAGGTCCGACATTCCCCTGGGGAAAAACCCCGAGCCGGCGGAAGGGCGAGTCGAACCCTGGACCTCTGGCCGTGGCAGCGCAGGTGCTCGAAAGCCCTGCGCTTTGGGGTCCTCGCCAGCTCCGCCGGCGGCGGCGGCGGCGGCGGCGGCGGCGGCGGCGGCGCCGGAATGGCGGCGGCCGTGGA
>WELB01000035.1:77608-89729 GCA_009602725.1 Spirogloea muscicola
ACCCGCCGCCGCCGCCGCCGCTCCACGGCGTCGTGCGCCCGGCGGCGGCCATGGACGCCGACGCCGAGCCGCCCACGAAGAAGCGCCTCCTGTCCGCCGTCGTAAAGGTCGGCTTATTTAATTCATTGATTGATTCCTCACCGTTACGATCGCGGCCATTGTGTGGAGCCTGTCAGGCTTTGATGAGGCTCTGCCATTGCCCGACTGCTGTGAGGTCCTATGAGCCAGTTGGTTAGAGTATGCGCCTGATAAGCGTGACGTCAGCGGTTCACGTCTACTTAGGCCAACATCTCAAACAGTAAGAAGGAGAATCGCGGAAGTGGGGTTACTGGTAGAGTATAGCGTTGCCAAGGCTGAGGTCGAGGGTTCAAGTCCCTTGTTCCTCTCAGTGCAAGTGGACATCATCATCAGGATTTATACAAATCAGGAATGGTTAGCACATATGCCTGCCGCTGATTCGAGTTTCGTTAGTCCAGGTCGGCGATGGCGAGGTGCTGCGGCCAGACAGCGCGCGATCGGACGAGGGCCGGGCGGGGCGTGGCGACGGCGAGGCGCCCGACGGCCGCCGGTCGCGGCTGTACGACCGCTTCGATTGCCCGAGGGTAGCGCCCTGGGCTTGAACCCTTAACCCCTAAACCCTAAAACCTTAAAGCCCTAAAACCTAAACCCCTTATCTAAACCCTAAACCCTTAACCCTTAGCCGCTAACCACAGGCAGGAAGCCAGTGGCGCTCCATGTCCCTGGAAGAGCCGGCGCTAGAGCTCTCACTCCTTCCGTCGCGTTCGCCCACAGGATGAGCCGCCGCCCATCCCGGAGCCCTCGCCGCGCGTCCTGCCCAAGAACGACGACGAGCGCCTCGTCCGCCGCAACCGCCGCATGTTCGGCGCGCTGCTCGTCGGCACACTCGAGGTCCGCTGCCTGGGAGCCCCACAAATGCCTGGCCAGCAACTCTTCTTGCTCCTGTAGCGGCCGGCTGAGCGCTCCATGTGCCGCGTGCCGCCTGGGGAATCACCGGGAGCAGAAGTTCCGAGAGGAGGACAAGCGGCTGCAGGGCAGCGAGGCTTTCTTACGCCGCAGTGAGACACTCAAGCGGGTGTGTAATGCGCCTCCTCCTCCTCCTCCTCCTCCTCCTACTGACCCTCCTCCTCCTCCTCCTCCTCCTCCTCCTTCCTGCACGCTAAACCAAGTAAGCTACCAGAAGTTGCAAAGTGCATTGTGTGCCAGGGCTCAGCTTTGAGGGTCTCAGGTAGCAGTTCAGGTTTCTGGCAGCAAGATATGATTGGTTTGCCTTAGCTGGCAGTTGTGCGTGTGTGTGCCTCTGGGCTTTGAGATATGTTGGTGCAAATGCGTAGCTGTCAAGTCACGCTACATATGAAGAGCTCGTCAGCTGTAAGAGATCACCTGACCTGGTCACAAAGTACATCCTAGTCCTGATTGCAAATGTGTGTGATGCTGTCCGCAGGCGGAGGCCAAGGCGGACGAGGAGCGGGAGCGTGCCCGGCAGAAATTCCGGGAAGAGGCTGCAGAGCGGCGCAAGCGCGAGCTGGTGCGCTGTGCATCCCACTGCCCGCCATTGTGCATTGGCCGCGTTCTGCTGGGATCATAGAATGTGGCGATCTATGCTCATGAGTTAGAAATCTCGTTGTTTCTGAACTCCTAGAACGTTGCGAGCAGACGCTCAAGGTGAAGCTGGCGGCCAAGGTGGAGGAGAAGAGCCTGGAGCTGCTGTTCCTGCAGTGGCTCGCACACCACACACGGCTGCGGAGCTTCTTGCGCACCACTGCCGAGCCGCACATCTACTTCCAGCCTGCCAAGCCCAGCGCCCCCTCCGACGAGCTCCACGCGAGCCAGCAGGCGGTCAGGCCGCCACTGCCAGGCCATGCCGTTGGCAAGCCGGAGGGCCTTGCCAGTGCCCGTGCAGAAGCAGCTCACACTTTGGCCGCTGCTTATCGAGCTTGTGGTTGCCTTCTGGACATGTGCGTTGAGCGCAGATATTGGACGACTGGAAGAAAGAGCGGCGCATGGAGCTCTCGGCGGCCCAGAAGCAGGTCAGGCTTCTGCTTCTGGTCTCCATCAGGAGTATGGAGCTCCAGCAGAGGACGAGTCAACTCTGACAGCTCCATGGAGGCTGATCGACAAGGCCCTCTTTGACATACACATGGTGTGCAGCTCGCCGAGGAGCGCATGGCTGCCCTGGATGCGGAGCTGGCAAGGATGGCATCTCGGAGCAGTGGCGCCAGGAGGGGGCCACCACAGGGCACGGCGGCGCAGAATGGTGGAGAGGGTGGAGATGGTAGTGTCCTCGAGGTATAAGACATGCCCCTCTTCCGTGTCCTGGCCTTGTCAAGGTCCACACCTGCGTACATGTACTTGTAACTGGAAGTAGATGGTCGCTTGCTGCTCGTATGTAGCCTGTGAGACACGGGTGTTGCTTGGCCATGATGTCGGTTCCGCTTGGTGATGCTGATGCAACAGGAGGGCGGTGCGTCGGCAATGGAGTTGGGCGGCGGTGAGGGTCGCGAGGAGGAAGCGCCGGACGAGGAGGAGGAGGAGGAGCCCGAGGTGGAGGTGGAGGAGCCGGGGGCAGGCGGTGATGAGGAGGACGAGGATGCTGCTGTCAGCCAAGTCGCTGCTGCTGTCGATGGGGTCGCAGAGGCAGAGGCTGTCGCGCCTGCCGACGCCGACGAGTCCGGCATGGCAGACGCGCCACAGGCGACGGCAGCAGCAGCAGCAGAAGGAGATGATGATCTTGTAGGGGTTGAGGCAGGCGCTGGCGGCCAGTCTGAGAGCAACGTTGCTGTCAATGGCAACAGCAACCAAGACATTGGTGCCGGTGATGCCACTGGCGATTATGGGGATGCTGGTGGTGGGGTGGCGACGTCGATGAAGGCGGAGAATGCGGCGGCGGGGGTGGCGCTGACGCTGATGACGACGGCGTCAAAGCTGACGGCGTCAGTGGCGGCGGGGGAGACGCCACGCAGACGTGAAAGGTGGCCGAGCAGTGCGCTAGCAGGCCGGCTGCATCTCAAGTTGCCGAGCTTGATTGCGATTCCTTGCCAGCTTGACTCACATAGCTCCTTGGCATTGCAGGGTACATTAGTCAAAGTGTCCTGATGATGAAAGAAAATCTAATTAGCTGCAAAGCATCTGAAGAGATGGATGCTTGCAGAGTGCTGAGACACATCAGTTGTGAGGCAGCCCATCTGAACCTTTGACCAAGGCTATCCTCCTGCAAGCTAGGCTTATTGACTATGCAGTCTGCATCCTCCTGCCTCCAGCTCCAATGTCGCGTGAAGTGGCACGGTGAAGTGGCAGAACGGTGCGTTGTCCGCAGTTGGAGCCAAGCTCAAGAGGCTGGCCAAGATTCTTAGCTGGACGTGGCCACAGGTGCCACATTCGTGTCTTGACAGCAGCACCCTCGTGGCTAAGATGCTGGTCAAGCTGCCCCCCGGACATGAAGACCAATTTTAAGCACTCGATGCACGCGAGCTGGTGACGGTGCATGGGTTCTCTGAAGGATGAGGGTAGAAGAACAGCAGAGGCGGCCCAGTTGCTGCAGCGGAGAATACTTCGCATGCTACTGCATGGTTTGGGCAGAGGAGGCGGGAGAAAGGAAGCAAGTGCGAGACAGAGCAGCTCTCATCCTCGCCTTCTTTGCCCCATTGGGACGAGCTTCTCCTGGGAGAGCGGCTCTTCCAGAAGGAGGACGCTTCCAGGAGAGGGCGGAGGCTCGCCTAGTGGGGGCAAGGAGAGGCCAGCCCAGGAAAACGAGTGGACAGAGCTCCAAGGGGCCAGATCCGCGGTGAAGAGGAAGAGGGGCGACGGCTGCGGAAGGGGACTTGGACGATCAGCTCGTTCCAAACGAGCAAGGAAGGCTCTCCCAGGACTCTTTCGGGTGAAAGAAGTGGCTCACCCAACGGGGGCAAGGGCTGTGAGAAGCCAGCCCGAGAAGGACTGACAAGGGTTTCGAAGGGGCCAAACGACCATTTACCTGCTTTCTTTCTCATTGGGGCTGGCCTCTCCCAGCCACCAGTCAATCTGGCCGCGCCTTCCCAATGACGGAGGTGAGTGGCCCATCCTTCCGCCCGTTCTGACATAGAAGAAAGGGCTCGCCCATTGAGGATAGGGGCTGGCTAGTATGTTGTCGTGATTGGTAGAGTAGAGGAGTCCTTCCTCGGCTTCTCATTCTTCGGCTTTGGACATTGTCCATTCTTTTTGGGCTGGCTTTGCCAGCCCCTCTTTCTTTATGAGTGGGGGCTGACAGGCTGGGAAGGGGGGGGAGCTGGAGTGGTACATAGCGTCTGACATAGCGTCTTCAGAAGAAGGAGCTCGCCCATTGAGGATAGGGGCTGGAACAGCCAGCCCAAAAAAGAAGCGTCTTCTGACATGATAGCGTCTTCAGGCCCTTTTCCGGTAGATGGGCGGCGGCGGTGGTTCACGAGGTTAGCGAGCCGCCCAGGAAAGGGAAGAACGGCCTATGGGGCCCGTGGCCCGTGCGCTGCACCTTCGTGCCGGGAGAGCCCTCGCTGCTGCCTCTGGCTCTGTCCAGGGGACCCACTTCCAGGACCCTAGCCTCTCTGATTTGCGGCTGCTTAGCAGGGGTTACTGAGTGATTTGTAGCTGCTTTCTCTCTTTGTGTGCTTTGGTCTCTTAGCGCTTCCTCTGGCTTCCTCTGGCCCCCTTCTCGTTCTTTGTTCATTCTTTTTTGGGCTGGCTTGTCCAGCCCCTATCCTCAATGGGCGAGCCCTTTCTATGGAGCCCAGCATCTCTGATCTGCGGCTGCTTAGCAGGGGTTACTGAGTGTCTCGTAGCAGCTTTGTTTCTGTTACTTAGCGCTTCCCCTGGCCCCCTTCTCGTACTCTGTTCATTCTTTTTCGGGCTGGTTGTTCCAGCCCCTATCCTCAATGGGCGAGCCCTTTCTATGGGGCGACGACGGGGCGCCCTCTCGCTCCCAGAAGCGGCTCCGCGAAGCATCGTGGAAGCCACCCTCCTTGCCCACGCGGCCTCCGCTGGCGCGGCCGCGCGGCCTGCTCCCTATGCCGGCGCGTGGCGGCGGCTCACCTGCGTGGCGCCCCCGGCCACGTGGCGCGCGCGGCGCCCTCCGACGTGGCGTNGCCGCCGCCGCTGTCGCAAACAGAATCTGCATGCGGTTGCATGCAATTCATGTCCTAGATCATACCAGGGCCACCACACCGGGGATCCCATCAGAGCTCTGAAGTTCAGCTTCCTTGGGCCAGAACAGTACTGGGATGGGTGACCTCCTGGCATGCATGGGTGAACCCCTGGCATGTCTCGCGAGCAAGGCAGCCAGGCTGACCGCTGTGCTCACGGCTTGTGGGGCTGGAGCTGGCATGCAGCGCTCCTCGCACCCGCTACGCAGTGCGTCGAGCCTGGATGAGCCAGCAACTCGTGGCAATCATGGCCATTGCACCGATAATCAGTAGATGGAGCAGTCAGGGTCCATCGCTGTTCCGGAATCAGCAATGCCATTAGCTGTCTCTGACAACAAACACTACAAAATCAAAAAATCCAAAAGTTGCTTGCAAGAGGCCTGACAGGAGCTGCATAGGCCTGCCAGGAGGCCATCAGTAGAGCGATGGCGTCCATGTCGAGCAAGGACGCGCCGGGCGGCCAGCTTCCGTCGTCCGCCGACGACATCCCCGGGCGGGCCAAGTACACGAGCACCGCGGTGCTGGAGGCGGGCTCCAGCGTCATGCAGAGCTTTGCGCCCATCAACCAGATCTCCTCTGTACGTCACTCGACGCCTCTTGCTCGCCAGTTTCTCACTTGAGCTGGACGCTGCTGTTCCCTGTCACGTCGAGGCACTTGGCGTGAGGGTCTCGATCACGTCAAGCACTGTGCACGAGACCAAGTTGGTCATGCATACAGAGCGTGTGGTATATGCTATGGCAGCAGAGCTCACACCCCCCACCAAGCACCATGTCCTTCCTCTGTTGCAGCACGTGTGCACGTGGGCGCTGTACAGCCAGGACCTAGGCCGCAAGATCCAGACACACCACCACTGCGCGCGCCTCAACGAGGACTTCATGCAGTGCGTCGTGTACGACAACGACCAGGCCAATGCCCGCGTCATCGGTGAGGGCTCCAGCCCACCATGCCACGCTTGCCCATCCCTTCGTTTGGTCTTCTTTACAGGGCTCCTTCAGTCCGCCGTGCCGATGGCCCATCTAGTTACTGTGTGGTGGGTGCTGAATGTGCAGGTGTCGAGTACATCGTGAGCGACAAGCTTTTTGCCAACCTGCCGGAGGAGGAGAAGAAGCTTTGGCACTCGCACTACTATGAGGTACACGATCTGGTTTCTGGGAGGCACGGCTTTGTTCAGTGGAGGCCCAGGTTCTGAGGAAGGAGTACTGTGCTACACAATTACAGAGGATTCAGATCTTGCACTGCGCTCCATGCGCAGATCAAGACGGGTCTTTGGATGAACCCGGGCGTTCCCGAGATGGTGCAGCAGCAGGAGCTGAAGTCGCTTGCCAAGACGTATGGCAAGTTCTGGCTCACTTGGCAATTCGACCGAGGTATGGGTCGACCTTGTCGTCATTCCTTGTGTGAGAGTTAGGAAGATGACCCGGTGCCTCCGCCCTATGCTGCTTGGGGTGTTCATTGCAGGTTGCATCAAGTTGTCGTTTTGATCATCGTGTGCAGGAGACCGACTACCGCTGGGCCCACCCAGCCTGATGGTGTCGCCGCAGGCTGAGGAGGCCGGCCAGATCCCCGCCCACATGGTTGCTGCCAGGGATGAGCAGTACGGCATCAGCACTGCTGAGAAGTGAGGCAGCCCTGCTTACCAGTCTCACATGCAGGAGTCCTGTGCAACCCACCTTCGCAGGCGCCGTACCAGTGCAGTCTTGTGCTACTGGTAGTAGTGATAGTAGCGCGAGCTAGGTGCGCTCCTCACACATGACAGCTCTTTGTCCATGGTGCTGGCAGGGCGGAGAGTCGGAAGAATAGCATCGTGGAGCCGGAGGGAGGTATCGACCCCCTGGCTGACCATTGGAAGTCTGGCAAGGGCTGGGCGACGCGCGTCGAGGAGGTGGACATGAAGCTGACGGGCGAGACCCCACTATCGACGGCCGGCGCCACTACTTCGGGCTTGAAAGAAGAATGACGTTGTCCTCAACGATCTGACCACTTAATGTTCTGAATCTGGGCAGTGACGCCCTCTGGGGCAATGAGCCTTGACCTTACATTTTTGTGATCGAGGAGCCTGCTACTGAGCCTGCCTCAGCACTCCTCCCCTGCCTCTGATGCTCTGTAGAGAATCTGAGGAAACTCGATATTATGCTTGAGATAAAGCTCTTGTACACCCTTGTATTGGTGGCACATTTCAAGACAATGTTTTGCTGCTGCTGAAAAGCTGAATCCAGATTGCTCTGAGCTGTGCTGCACGTTGCAAGCACACTGAATTGATGTGCCAGGCTCCCCAAAAGTCGCATAATTGATGCCATTGTAGAGCTTGGAGCTTGCTCTTGTATGCAACATGACAAGATACAGTAGTGAAGACAATGCTTTTGACACAAAGCCACACCTTGACGCTTACATCAGTGCCAATGATTCAAGTGAATGACTGGTCCAGCAGTGGTGTGGAATCCATCCTTAACTTTAGGTGTGTCCGTCATTCTAATGGCTTTGGCCTCTAGTAGAGATGGGTGAGATTGTTGGGCCTAGACCATAGGGACTCTCTCCTGTTTTTGTGCTTGTAGCTCAACTGGATAGAGCACCAAACTACGGATTTGGGGGTGTGTTGTTGTGCTGGAAGTACTTGAAGCCTCTTAATCAAGCGCGATAGAGCAGGATTGGGAAGGAGCCCGGAGGAACTATAGCAAGTTGAATAATCATACCCCGATGGGCACTGGGCTATTATGCTTGTGAGATGAAAGAATTGGGACGGGAGGTCCACCTGGGGAGAGGGCTTGATAAAGCGGGGCAGCCGACAGTAAGAGAAGGTCTAAATTCAAGGGTGTGATTGCTTCGCAGACAAAAAGACTTCAGCAGCTGTGAGGCTCGAGATGGACCGAGGTCTAGGTGATGAAAAATTCAGAGGCTGGTGCAGCTCAAGACAAAACAACCCATGGAGGAGTGATGGCAGTCACTCACACAGAAAGTCAGACTGGCGACATTTCCCTGATACTAGACGCAGCAAAGTACCAGCAAGAGCAGTGGTGCCAACCGCTGATTACTTCGGACTGCGACTGCGCTTCTCAGCTGTAAATGCTGCATCAGGCACCTGCTGCCTGCACTCTAAGTACCACTGAACCCAATTTGCCACTGTAATGGGTAGTGGTATTGTAAGCATTAACTTCGAGAGATGATCGCAGTGTGCTACAGGCTGATCTGACATGACTCACTATACGTGCTTCAGTGCATGCATGCAGTGTAAATTGCCTGTCAGGTGTGCCTTTTGCCACCGGGTTGACACGCAATTAAAACTCCCACTCCACCAAAATTGTTTAGGCTTTATCAGTGCTACACAGTCCACACTCAAGAGCACACCTTGAGAAGGGGCATTTCTTCAGCATTTGTGCCTCATGCCACATCGTAGGTGGTTGGGCACTCTACTTATGAACAGCTGGTGGCCAATCCTGTGGACCGAGGCAAGCAGGACGCCTGGGCCCTGTCTTATGAGGACGAGATTCTATATGAGCCTCCTGGAGCCAGGTGGCATCTTATTGGGCATGGAAGCAGAAACAAAGAAGATATAAAATAATTCAAGATTTTATCTAAGCCCCACCCCCTCCAACTGTGGGGAAGAGGGAGATGCCCCTCGGGTTGTAGGCCTTGCCAGGGAATCGGGTTTGGAGGTCGAGAGTGAAGCGGGGGTCGAGCCTGATAGACGTAGCGTTGAAGATGAAGACGTGGATCTGCCTCGTTCCAGCCTCCTGCACGAGGCCATACGGCTGCGGCAGCGGCCCCACGAAGTTGTTGGCGGCGGGCTTGGGGCCTGGAGACACACAGGTGTTGTGATGCTTAGCATGAGAGTGCTGAGGCACAGAAGGTCAATACTAGCTCTCCACAAAGCAGCAGACAACCTTCGAGAGGCAACAGAACACTTCCAAGGGGCAGAACGATCGCCGTGAGCGACGCTCAAGGCTTGTTGCAAGAACTCATCGTGACAGCAGCTTGCAGCATCATGGCCTGATGACAACAATTTTCCACATTCTGTGCAGGAGGTGACATGGCATACCAGAGTATGTCTCATCCAGTGAGTAGTCAGTGACAATGAACCGGTAGGAGTCAGGTGAGCCAGTGCCCTGGGTGCCACAGCAGAGGTCCACCCTCAGGCTGTTTGGTGCAGGTTGTGGGCGCCCAGCAATTGGCGGAATGGTGAACACCTGGATAACTTGGATGCTGGAAAAATTTGCCCAGTTGAAATAGATGACCTACAAACCATTGGGACAACAGGAGCAAGAATGTCCACGGGGTCAGGGCAACATTGGGACCATGCATGTGCCCATGCGCACAAGCTTAGTGCTACATGTGCAGGCAGCAAACTGGCATAACTTCGCCTATCAACCTGCCGGACCGGCAGGTGCACCCTTGGTACAAGGGAGCGCAAACAATTGAGCACAAACTCACCTGTCCCGTGCCCGTCAGCGTCACAAAGCCGACTTTGTAATTAGTGGTGGTGTTGAAGAGACCCCTGTTGAGAAGATCAAACTGGCCTGGCTTGGGGTTGGGGCCCACTCCCGGAATGGTGTTGATGTCGAGTGCCACTGTAATCGTCTGGGGTGCCTTCGTGGTCACCAGGTAAATCTTCCCAGAGAATCTGCCTGTTGTCATGCCGAGCAAGACGTACTCAGCCACACTGCCAGCCTAGCACGTTGGACCAAGGTGGGCTAGCAGTGAATCCATCGTCCAGATAGGACCATCGTGCAGGTGCACTCGACAGCTGTATTTACAAATCGAGGCGGCATGGGCAACAAGAGATTGCTCACCAATGACGTAGGCATGACCCTGGCTGTCTCCAGGGAGGAACTTGACTTGCAGCATGCCAGCACCAGCATCAGGTACGGTCAGGGTGTTGGTAATGGCCATGGTGGTGTAGTTCCATACACGAACGGTGCTAAACGCCACAATACCTGGAGGACAAGTAGGCCAGCAGACGGCATCAGGTCACAGCATGTCGACCAAGACACGCGCGAGCCAAGCCAAGTGGGATGAGCAGGTGATCTGGAAAGCCACCGCACAGGCGCCTGCAGACTAGAAAAAGCAGAGGCAATAGAAAATGCTGTAAAACTGACCTGCCGAAGGTGTGGGGTAATTGAAGGTGGAGTTGATCACGTAGTAGTCGGTCGTGATCATGTAGTTAAGGGCAGTGTTCACAGCAATTCCCTTGGGACAGAAGCCACTTGGTACAACAGCGGGGTACTCGGCAACGAAATTTCTCGCACTGTCGTACTTGGCAACTCTGCCGCCAACTCCGCCTGTACACAAACACAGCATGTGAGTCTGTGTTCCTGAATGGTTGGCTCAGATGACATAAGGTTGACAAAGAGCATCACAAGGGCATGCTCTCAGGCCACTCACTCACCATAAAGGTCACCGAGCATGGTGACGAGGAAGCCCCCATCAGCAGTGGGGTAGAAGTCCTGTGGGGATGCGGATGAGGGAGGGTTCGATGAAGACGGAAGAGGCCGGATGTTCTTGGCATCGGTCATATTCCAGAAGAAGATCTGACAGGACGAATCGGGTGGTGTCAGAATACAGGAAGTCGAGAGGAGAAGCTATGTGCTCAGACGGAGCCTGGCTCGGGCCAGAAACGATGGGGCAAACAGCAAGGCTGTGTCACACGGTTACGAGCCGATATGCAGGAGGTCTGCGCAAGATAATGGAGTGGAGAGCCGCTGCCCGACACCAACCACTGGCAGTCGGCCCACCTGACTCTGATTCTTCTTCTGGCCAGTGTAGAAACCGAGCTGCCCGCTGCCAGCCATGAGGTAGTTGAAGTTGGCGACTGACATGGAGTTGGGCTGCGACACATAACAAAGAGGGGGCTATGAGGCTTGCTTGTACAGAAATGCCACCCGAAATGATAAAAAATCCTGCAAAGTGCAGGAAGCGGCAGCAACTTTTCATGGGAATGGTCAGAAGGGATGGCGATGCTCGCCAGGCTGGATGTTCCGGAGCACCTCGTTGCCCACAGGCTGATTGAGCACGTTGTTGGTGATGATGGTGCCGTAAGGGTGGCCTTCATTGAGTGCGTTGTTCCACCCAATCACAAGCATCGTGTCGCCGAGCGTCTTGTTGGCCTCGCCTGCACCAGCACGCATGCCAGAGCGAGCAAGGTATGAACGGGCCGGCTCGACGAGGGGCCAGCAGCACGGCTTCAATCCGCTGCGCAGCGTGCAAGCAGCATGACAGCCTTGGCAGCGAATCGAGCGGCTCGGCATGGGCTTGTCGTGTGGCAGCAGGTGGGCCGAGGCCAAGGGCCGTGCTGGTCGAGCAAGGCCAGCAAGAACGGCAGCTAAGCCCGCTTCGGAGGGCAGCTCGGCCGCACGGCGAGGGGCTTGGCCAGGCCGTGGAGGAATGCCGGAGTGCGGGCGTGGGCGGCCATGGATCCGACGGGCCGCAGCGCGAGAAGCACCGCTGGACGTGGGTGCGGATCTTGGTAGGGTCCCAAGTGGGCTCTCAGGCGCCTCTCGAGGGCCAGCGCAGAGCAGACGGTGGACGTACCCGCATAGATGTAGAGGTAGTGGCCCGGCGCGTTGTTCTGCACCTGGGCGAGCGCCGCGGGGGCGAGCGCGGCGGCGAGCGCCAGCAGCAGCGCCGCGAGCCATGAGGCGGCCATGCTGCCAGCGACGGTGCGGAGCGACGAGGCGAGGCTGCCGGAGATGGTGCGGGGTGTGGCTTCTGACGGCAGGGGTGGAGCGAAGCTTAGAAGGCCCAGGTAAGAAGAAAGCGGCTGCTGATATGAAAGAATCGGCTGTGAAATGCCAGCCAGATGCATACAGGTGTTCGTGACGGAGCCAAAGGCTAGGCAGACAGGGCGCCCTCAATACCCCCGTGTCAGCAGTAGCAAGTCAGATGAGCTGAGGGGAGGAAGAAGGCCCAGGTGGGGGGGCGGTGCTGGCCAGCTATCTGGTCAGAGCGCGCGGCGGTG
>WELB01000035.1:99802-133513 GCA_009602725.1 Spirogloea muscicola
GACGTCGAGTGTCAACCTGTCTGCAACGAGCTCAGGCGTATGCTCTGCATCAGAAAGCTGGTCGAGCCTTAGCTGCTGGCACAAGAGCTAGTCAATTGCCGTCCGGTATTCGAGCATCAGCTAGCGACCTCTATGTGCTGACTCGTGGTTACTGAGCGGGTCAGCTTAGCAGCAGGTGACGTACATTTGTCCAATGTGCTTGCCTTTGTACTTGGCCACACATGGCCTCCCCATCTCTTAATATACACGCATTTTCTTTCCTGTGCGCTGTTTGCTTGGCCTTTCACGCCCGCTTCCCGTGATCGGCAACTGCGTCTTTCCGCACCTCGCCCCTTGCGGGAAGCGTCCTCTCCAGCATTGTAGCTTCTTACCCCTCAGACTGGCCACTCGCGGCCACTGCCCATGGAGGAACTCGAGAAAGCGAGGCCGTCGCGCACCCTTCATCTGGAATTGAAGGCACCTCATGCATTGTTCCCAGGGTCCGGGGGACAACTTACCATCAGATTTCGCATGTGCTCTAAATGTGCACCAAGGAGATCATTTGTCTGCACTGAGGAAATCATGCACGACAGGTTGGGTGACCGTGACTCCTACAAAGCCTCCTTGCCACAAGCTCACAATCAGAAGGCCCACACCAGCCCACTGCACACTGCTGGGCAGCAGGGCGTCTACTCAACCGCGCATACTTGCGAGAGCGTTGTGGAGCTGTAGTTTTGGCAAAGTGAATCAGAAGGTCAATCAGAGGATCTCGGGAATAACTCGTTGCATGACAGTAGCTTGCCGTAGTTCTGCCCCATCGCGCTGCCATGAAGATTGACAGCCTACTCCGGCAACCTACTTATTTAGCCATTTCTGTGATGGTCCAATAAATAAAGATATGGTAAGCTTGCAGGAGTGGCAAACGGGGACGAGATGAGGGCCAGTACTGCCATGAAGCCACGGGCAGCGTTACACGCCACCGCCAGCAGTGATGGGGAACATGCTAATGCCCCGAGGGTTGTACTTTTTATTGGAGAATCGAGTCTCAAAGTCAAGGTTGAATCTGGGGTCGATATATATGGTGGTCGCATTGAAGATGAAGACGTACACCTTCCTGGTGCCTTTCTCCTGCACCAGTCCATAAGGCTGTGGCAAAGGCACTGTGTTGCCTGTGGCTGCTGGCTTGGGACCTGCCAGAGATAGGGAAACTCTCAGTCAGCGAGCCATGCCATCGGACAATTGCCGAAGACACCTCATCGCTGCATTTTGCCAGGCTTGCTTACAGCCCTTGCTAGCATGTGGGCCAATAAAGGCAATACCCAACATTTTCCACTTCTACAGCAGACTGACTTGACAACATGCATACACAAGACGACAGTGACCTGCAGCCGCCAGACTGATGGATCTAGTGATGCTCTGAGCTGCGGCTGGTGCATTTACCAGATAAGGTCTGATCCAGAGAGTAATCTGTGACAACGAAGCGGTACGAGTCCTTGGATTTTGAGCCCTGGGTTCCGCAGCAAAGGTCAATCCTGAGGCTGTTGGGGGCAGGGGCCGGACGTCCATCAATCAGGGGAAGGTTGAAGACTTGCTTCACAACGATGGCCGCGTAATTGGTCCAGTCAAAGTACAGCACCTGCACATAGATTGCTCTTCTTGTGCCGTGGTCAGAGAGGCCAGCATCGATTCAGTGTAGGAGTCTTACGCTGCCTAAGACTGTCATGTTGCTACGAACCTCCAACAAGACCCTCACAAGGACGGCATGCAGGGCAGATGCTGTTGAGTGTGATGAGAGAGGTTCAGGTGCTTTCCCCGGACAGAAACTGAAAGCTGCAGGCAGCCTCACCTTGCCAAGACCTGTGAGCGTTATGAAGCCCACGCGGTAAAACATGGCAGTCTGGTTGAACAATCCGCCTGCCGCAAGGTCAAGCTGGCCCGGCAAGGAGCCTGGGCCCAATCCCGGGACTGTGTTCAGATCCAAAGCCACTACGGCAGTGTAAGGGGGCTTTGTGGTGACGAGGTAAATCTTGCCACTGTATCTACCTGCAAAAAGCTCGGACTGAGTCTCGTGAGCCCCTGGGTGCACCTTATGTCGTCCGATGAAGACATGTGCCAGTGCCATACAGCTCCTTCCATTGCTTCACAAAACCTTGTCTTGTATCTATAGATATATACAAATCCACATTCAAGTAGCTTCTGCGCCAAGAGCAGACCGTGCAGGATGATAATCCATACATGAGCTGGGCAACCACAATACAAAGACTCACCGACAACATATGCTCTTGCCTGGCCGTCAGATGGTAAGAACTTCACTTGGAGGACTCCAACATTGGTGTCAGGCAACACAGTTGTCTGCTTGATACTCCGGGTGGTGAAGTTCCAGATCCGGACTGTGTTGAAAGTGACAATTCCTGCAAAACTTGATGCAGAATTTGGAGAGCTTAGGAAGCTGGCTCTTACATGCCCAGCAGAACAACACCTTCAAGCCCAATGCCTCACAGCACCCAAGAAGAGGACTTGCACGAGCAAGCCTGCAAATATTGGGAATGCAAGCTTGGGAGTGCAGCTAACCTGAAGACGGCAAGAAGGTGCTGTTGGGGACCACGTAGTCAGTGGTGAGCATGAGTCCCAGGGTGGGGTTGACTGCAATGCCCTTGGGTGCAAGATCTAGCACTGGCTCTGGAGGATATTCGGCCACAAGGTTGCCGAGGTTGTCAAACTCAGCAACCTTACCTCCTGGTCCTCCTGCAGTGGCGTCAAACAATCGGCATAAGTTGATGATGCAACTCTCAAGGCTGGTCATTCAAGGGAGCCAGCCGTCTAAAGGAAGGGGGACAAGCTCCTGACTGACAGCTTGGTACACTAGTGTCCAGCTGGGTCTTCTCTAACATCCTGTCATCAGCACCGAGAGAGCAATATTGATCTAGGAACACAGCCAAGCCAGGATGAAAATGGAGGTGAGTCACGCCAGCTGAGCACGACAGTGCTAAGAGTACGTCTGGCGTGGAGCAGCATGCAGAGAGCTTGCTACAGGCAACGGCAGCGAAAAAGATGCACCTTAGGCGTTGCCCATCATAGTGGCAAGGAAGCCGCCATTCACTAGAGGGTAGAAATCCTAGGCAGCCGACGACTTGGGCGGGTTGATCGAGCTCAGCGGCTTGATGTACTTGGCATCGGTCATGTTCCAGAAGAACACCTCGGACTGGTTCTTCTTCTGGCCGGTGTAGTAGCTCTGAGACGTTGCTCCGGCCATGAGGTAGTTCAAGCTGGCAAGGGACATCGAAGTTGGCTGCACGGCAGAGCAAATTCAATGTGGATTAGCGGAAGTCTGCCAGACATGGACACGGCCTGGGGCTCAGCATGATCTCAAGAACTTGCTCACGAATTGGCAAAGGGCAGACAGACTTCCCTGGCGTGGCAAGTGGTGGGCACAGGAGGCTGATCAGGTATTCCTGGCGGCATGACAGTGGATGCGATAGCGGTTTTTTGGCACAGAGGCCTCTGCACCTCGCCCCCAGCAGCGTTGAAGCTGCTGTAGGTGATGATGCTGCCGTAGGGGTGGCCGCCAGTCAGAGCGTTGTTTCAGCCGATGACGAACATGGTGTCGCCCTGCGTCTTGTTGGTCTCGCCTGCAAGCACAGCACGCGGGCAGGGGGGGTGTTAGCTCCTCTCTGTAGCCATCGCTGGACTCTACGGCGGGCGGCCGAGCGTGGCTGGGAGGCGCAAGCTGGGAGCGCACATGGCGCCTGCTCGAGGCTTGTCAAGGCAGTGGAACGAGACAACGTGGCTGTCCCAAAGGCGGCGCTGGCACCTGCCCAGACGTAGAGGAAGTGGCCGTAGGCGTTGTTCTGCACCGTGGGGGCCTGCGCGGCGCCCGGGCGGGCGCCGGCGAGGAGCAGGACGAGGAGGACGGGCGCGAGGGGCGGCCATGGCGGGCGAGCTCGGGGCGGGGCGCGGCGGGGCGGGATGGGATGAAAGGGTCGCGAATCAAGCGAAAGAATACACTGCTGAGGCAGAAGCTAGTGCAGAAAGTGGGGGGCTGAAGCAAATGAGAATGGCGGGAGGGGGCGGTGGGCTCCGGGGGGGGGGTGTTGAGCCGGGCAGGTAGCGACTGGCGGGGGATAGTCCCGCCCGAGGCGGCCAGCCGCCACACCCCCACCTCCCTGCCAGCCTCGCCGGGCCCGGGCCCCACCGGGAGAGTGACAGAGCAGGAGAAAGAGAGAAAGAAAGGGCTCGCCCATTGAGGATAGGGGCTGGACAAGCCAGCCCATAAAAGAATGATCAAAGAACGAGAAGGGGGCCAGAGGAAGCCAGAGGAAGCGCTAAGAAACCAAAGCACACAAAGAAAGAAAGCAGCTACAAATCACTCAGTAACCCCTGCTAAGCAGCCGCAAATCAGAGAGGCTAGGNAGCAGCAGCTCTTTCCCGCGAGGGGCGATGGCTGTGGGAGAATGGATGCAAGCTCTTCTTCACACCACGCGGCAATGCCTGTGGAAAGAAGTGAGCTCATCCCGAAGGGGGCGAAAGCCCAGCCCGGGCCGAGAGGGGTTGAAAGCAAGAAGCAAATCCGGAACGTAGATGGCTCTCCCCAAAGAGAGGAACGGGACAAGGTCCACAGGCTCGTGGTAGCAGCTATCCAGCTGATTAGCTAGTCGGGCTGTGGCTTCTTACAGCCCCTGGGAAGTGCTTGCTTACTTAGTGCTTCACCTAAGTGCTTCGCTTAGCCCCCTTCTTGAACTGTGTTCATTCTTTTTCTTGGGCTGGCTGTTCCAGCCCATATCCTCAATGGGCGAGCCCTTTCTTCTTTGTTGCTTACTCCTGTTCAGCTGAGCGGCAGAGCCGACAAGGCTGACGCGCGCAACCACTGCGAAGGAAAGCGCTGGTCAAAGCCCCCCCCCCCCAACTGAGGCCCCACTGGCCCCGCCGACGCCGTGGCCGCGCCTCCGCCGCCGGCGGCGGCGGCCGCGCTGGCGGCGCCGCCCACCATCGCCGCCAGATGGCTGCCGGCTGCTCCGTATCCTCCCTATACCTCGCTGGCCTCGCTTTAATTTCATGCGCACCGCGCGCCTTCTCTCTATACCCCGTGTGCTTTAGCTTTCCCTATCCGCAAGGGCGAGCCCCTTCTCTCTTTCCCTGGCTCCTTCGTACTTCCTTCAATTCTTCTTCTCTGGGCTGGCCGCTCACAGCCACCGCCCTCTCCTGGAAGCGTCTTTCTTCTTTTCAGATAGGCTGGCCATTTTACCTGAATCTGCGTGCTGGCCCTGCTCTCGCTGCAGCGTCTGGCTTTCGTCATGGGAATCGGCAGCTAGTCGGTCGGATTTGAGGCAAGGATTTGAGGCTCCTCACTCGTAGTTATCGAGTGGTTCATCCTGCCCCACTTCTGAGCTCGCACTTTGAAATTTGGCCCCTTCGAACGAAGAAAGAAAGGGCTCGCCCATAGAGAAGAAACCATCCTTTTCGGGCTGGCTTCTCATAGCCCTTGCCCCCACTGCCCCCATTGGGAGAGCCACTCTCTCTCTTCTTACCATGTCCAGTTTGATGTTGTCCTTCCTTCTCGAAGACTTACTTCTTCTCGGGCAGGCTTTCGCTTTTGGCCGATTCGTACCATGTCAAATCTTTTCGGGCTGGCTGTTCACAGCCCTTGCCCCCTTTGGAAGAGGCACTTTCTTGCACAACCCGCGCCCCCTTTTGGAAAAAGCTTACTTTTCCTCGG
Organism: Spirogloea muscicola; assembly: GCA_009602725.1. Classification (NCBI taxonomy): domain Eukaryota; kingdom Viridiplantae; phylum Streptophyta; class Zygnematophyceae; order Spirogloeales; family Spirogloeaceae; genus Spirogloea; species Spirogloea muscicola. The sequence goes on from WELB01000035.1 coordinate 105,495, forward strand.
TGGAGATGCTTCCCTTGCTCACTCGTGGGTACTACTGAAGTTGCCCTTCACTTCACTTTCCGTCTTGTTACCTTGGCCCCTTTTCAACATTTCTTTTGTGCTTCTTGCTCCTCACTCGTCACTACTGAGTGATCCATCCTCCCCCTGTGCTGACATGACATCTTCAGGGCCCTCTGTAGCTGCTAAACGCTTGTCGGCCCCTCCGAACCCTTGTCAATTCTTTTTGGGCTGGCTTATCACAGCCCTTGCCCCCATTTGGAGTGCCACTTCTTCTTACACATTGTACTGGCTTGCTTGGCCTCCCTTTCATAACATGCGCACCGCGTGCCTTCACTTTTCTAGAAGAGTTCTTCTGGGCTGGCGTCCTATTCTGGCTCCTATGGACCTTGTTCCACTTTTCGGTGGGCTGGCTTGCCCCTGCCCTCGCCCCCTAAGAAGGAAGACTTTTGCGATCCTCGCCCTCTTCTGGAACATACAATGTAAGGCAATGGCTGTTCACAGAGAAGCTGCTTAATTGCTCTTGGGCTGGCCAAACACAGAAATCGCCCTCTACTGGAAGTGTCTTTCCTTTTCCCCAATCATTGCCACCTCTGGAAGGCCCAGGGGCTTGAGCTGCCGTTGGAGCCTGCATTGAGAACTTGTATAGGCATTGACTAAGGCATGCCTAGTAAAGCTCGAGATGAGCTCGCAGAAGAGCTGAAGTAGTGCAATTGTAGACTTCGCGAGTTGCCTGACAACTCCAGCCTGCAAAGGAAGTCCCCACCCCCTCCCCACCCCGAGCCACCATGCAGCACACTGCATGGGAACATTGCTCGCAGTAACGTGCAGAGCAGTCTGTCTTCTGAACTTGATTTCAAATTGCTGTGATCAAACGGCAGGTAGGTGATATGTCAGTGTCCACTTGCAGGCAAAGCAAATCAAGCAGATAAAGAGGATCAAGTGTGAAAGCAGGATTGCAAGCGATCACGAGTTAGGTTGCATAAAAGCCGCACAATGACAATAAGAAATAAGCGAGAGCTCAGAAGGAGTAGATATGGTGCATATCAAGAATTTGTCACGAATGGGTTTGATCAAACCCCCAACAGCGAGTCCTGGCACAGGTTACGGAGGTGAGTGAGCATTTGAACAACCCAAACCTTGAAATTCAAAGCCTAAAATCTTTGTAACCAGTTGCTGAAGTCTTTGACCAAGGTGGGCTTTTAAATCCTAAGCATGTAAAGGTGGTGTTTAGCAGCCTCTCTTGATGAAGGGCCCTATCGCATGTATGTAACGGGCAACCTTTAGTTATATGGCTCTGCGTGGCTTCTCTGGAAGCAGTAGCTATTTTACCATAGACCTCCAATGCTGGAAATGAAGCTGTAAATGAGTTGGACCTATTTGGACGGCGTCATTGAGGGGTTTGAGTCTGAAGCATTCGCCAGGATTTTTCTGCCAAGACTGACAGCCTCAGAATTCCCACTTCCGAAACTAAGAGGCAAGTAGCATCACATGGTTGGTGCATTATCTACATCTGTCTGGATGTGAACTGGCGTCCCACAAACATGACCAACTATGCAGCATGCATTTGAGGAATGGAGCTATGGTCCTTCTGAGTGACAAGGAGACAAGGATAGTGCAACGTAAGCCTTCGTTAAAAGTTCAGCTAGGTGCTTTCCTTTGGCCTGTAAGTCCATACCCAAGGCTCCACTACCTGCGAAGGGTTCGTCAATGGTAGGACGAGTTAATGCATCAATTTCTCCGTCCATCATTCACACCCTCTATATCTAGACATTCTCATTCAGCTGCTAACGTCCTATCAAAGGTAGCGCCTAATTTGGAGAACAGCCATTCTTGCAACCGTATGCAGAAACTGGAAAGTCAGCTCCCTTTAAATTAGCAAGCCTGCAACTTTTAGTCATGCACGAATGCGGGAATACAGCAACTGTGCTTTCATCCAGCCCACATACTAATTCAGCTTGCTGGTACAGCACGGTAATGTCAGAGAAGTACTCTGCAAGTCAAGCATTGATAGCTCCTCTCTGAAGGTTGAGGACCTTCATCCCTCTCTTCAAGAGACAAAGAATGCGGCTTTCGCTTTGTTTGCAGCGCTCGCAAGCTCTGGCTATTCACGAGCGTGCAGGGCGCGCTCTAAGTCAAACCTCCGGCTTTCGTGGCGGCGCTCCAGCTCCCCAAGTTAGCTTGTCGGATTTGTTTGTGCTCATCCGTTGTTACTAATGTCACCCTGTTACCTTGGGTACCTTAGTATAGGGCTCCGCTTTTGTAGCCATCTTTACTTTACACTAGACTCTGCCTGAACAATGTATCGGCTAGAATTGGCCTCCCTTTCATTTCATGCCCTCCGCGCGCCTCCCCTCCTGTCATGTTATAAGCACCGCGCGCCTTCTCGTCGGCCCAGTCTGTTGACCTGGATCCGACCCAAGGTCGACAGCGCCGCCGGCACGCCGCCGCCCCAGCCGCAGCGTCGCGGGGGCCGTGTTGTGGACCGCACCAAGGAAAGCGCGGACTTAGGTACCAAGCGAAGCAGCTGCTAGGGAGCCTATACGAGGAACTTCTTGGGCCGACAATAGATCAGCATGCGTGCAAGGCAAAAGTGGGACAGAGCATGCATCATCCAAGCATGACCTGCTCCTAGACGCGTGGCAGGTGCTCGCAGCAGTCTGCAACCTCTCTTTGAGGGAGCCATTGGAGTCCTTGGTCCTATACACTGATTTATCAGACTCATGGTACTAGCCTTGCTCCATCTTCATTGACATTTTAGCCAATCGGGCTGTCAGTATGGACGCTCATTAAAAAGGGACTCTGTCCCTTCATCGAGGATAGCGTTCGTTGTTGTGAACAGGACTCTAAGCTCATCAATTTTGGTACTCGTACCTGAGCTCCGGGCACATCTCGAGTGGGTTGCTGATCTTTGTTGTGGATTGTTATTGATCTATTAGATACTATCATTGAAATTTGTCTTTCTTGCCAAAGAAGATGCAAGAACGCAATCAGCGGTGCATTGTTGGAGGCATCACCTAAATGTTCAAACGCACAGAACCGACTCAAAAGAGGTACGCCTGGTGCCGCCTCACTGACAGAAGTCAAAGACCATCAACACGCAGAGCACTGGCAAGTGAGGATGCAGGGCGGCTAGACAGCAAGGAGGATGCGTTCTATGCCTGGAAAGGGAGGTAAAACCAGTACACTGTTTGGTAAAAATGAGAGACCTTGATGATATTAAGAGGGCCAACGAGAGATTTAGGATTTAGGGCTTAGGTTTTTGAAAAAAGCTCTTCCATGGCACAACTGCAAGAATAGGCGCTAAAGATGGCTGTGCAAGAGATGCAGCTCTTCCGAAAAGGGCGAGAGTCAGCCCAAAAGCCCAAATGTGAATTTGTATTCGAAACAAACAACGACCAAATGGCCAAGCACAAAGGCAAGCACATCTAGAGACGTACATCATCTATAGCAGATTGACCCGCTCAGTAACCACGAGTCAAGACATGAAGCTCGCTAAACGATGCCTGAATACAAGATGGCAGATACGAAGCCCTTCTGCTACCAACTAGAGCTCGCCCAGGTCTCTGGTGCAAAGCATTAGCCTGAGCTCGCTGCAAACAGGCCGAAACGTGTCGTCGCTAGAACGACAGATATGCAGCTGGCAGGCCCATCTCAGCCGGAAACACATCTGCACGTTGTGCACAGCCTAGATCGGCAATATTCTGGAGGAGAGTGTGGAAACGAGGACCTAAGCAGCCAAAGATGTCAAGTGCAGGAGCTGATCGCGTTGCGGGTAATCGGAGTAGTGCTGCAGCTTTCTTTGTTCTGCACTGCCCACCAAAAGCCAGCCCAAAAGCGAAGAAACAGCTCAGGCAAGCCCACATGAAAGGGGTCACTGGGCTCCCATCCGCTGTAGACTATTGCATAGCTGTGTGATTTTGACGCCTTTCCTTCCTTTGGACCTTGTTCATTGATCTGGGTTGGCCTCTCACAGGCCTTGCCATAACTTGGAAAAGAAGACGCTTCCAGGAGAGGGTGGTGGCTGCTCGAGCTACTAACTTGGAATAGCTGTTTCTCCCTGCACCGGCTAGCGCGCAGCGCTGTGTGCCGACATCACCAAGGGGAGGAGGCCGACTTTCAACGCGGCAGGCTCTCTTGCCCAGGTGTATCGCATGCGCCTGTCAGTATCGCTGCAGCCGTCAACCGGCAAAGGCGTTGCATCTGCGTGCCGGTCGCGCTTTGGCTACAGCCTGTGACAATATAAAGGGAACCCGCAATCGGAAGATTAATTCTCTGACCTGCGGCTGCTGAACAGGGGCTATTGCGCGCCCAAAGGCCACTTGAGTCGCATGGTGCTCTGTGCGCTTCTCTGGCCCCTTCGAACTTCTTTTCCTGGGCTGGCCAATCATAGTCATCGCCCTATTCTGGAGGGGTCTTTCTTTCACAGCCCTCGCACCCTTTCGATGAGCTTAAATTTTTGCAGCGGCTAGTCTTTCTGACTTGTGGCTGCTAACTGCAGATAAGTAGGCGACCATCCTCTGTGATACTTGTGTGTTTCAGCGCTTTCCGGCCCCTTCGGACTTTGTCATATGGCTGGCTTCTACAGCCCTCGCTCCCTTTGGATGAGCTTACTCTCGCTAATAATCTTGATGCCAACAGTCCGTCCTTGGAAGTGATGTCGACGAGGCATGTGTGAGCATACACGAGCGCAGATAGGGCAATAACACAGAGCCTGGAGCACTCGCGACGCATCAAGCAGCGCTTAGTGTGTTATCTTGAGTTTAACGGTCGGTTTGAGTGGTGGTGCGAGTCGGCTTGACTGCTGTATTGCATTGCATATGCTGTCCGAAAATGCCTGGGCACGAAAACTTTTCGTGGTATCACGCGCGCATAGGCGGAAGCTCCGGCCAGGCTCAAGGAGACACGGGAAGAGATATGGGAATCGAGAAGCTTCCTTCTAAGAAACACGCGCTTCCGTGGGCATCGGACATGGAAACGATTGCTGAAGGCTGGGCCCTAAGTAGCGGCACTACAGTAATATTACCAGCAGCGCTGTCTGGCGGGCAGCGGCCACTCCGGTTTTGGCCAGCCGGTGCCCCAAGAGACCTTCCCCCATCTCCTGCAAGCATCTCCGATGAGGGCGGCGCCGGAGATGCCCTGATGCTGGATGCTCGCCGGAAACCGCGGCTCGAGCCCGGGGCCGCCCTGCGAGCAAGCGAGGCGGCCACGCTCGGGCGGGGAGCGAGTGGCCACGGGTCTGAGGTGCGCCAGGCGAGGGGCCTGCGCGCACGGAGGGTGGCGGTGGCCCGCATCTTCGGAAAAGGGATCCGGCGACAGAGAGCTTGTGCGGCGGCTGCCGCGGCGGCGACGGCAACAAGAGCGGCGCAGACGGCGGCGGCGAAGGCTTCGGCGGGCGCGGGGGTTGGCAATTCTCAAGCAGGCCCGGCGAGGGAAGTATTACGGGCAGGTGAGGCGCGGGTGCACGGAGAAGTGGTGGGCGGCGTCCGCAAGCCTACTGCCTCCTTGTCGGAAATGCCGCGTACACCTCTCCATCTACGGGGACTCAATCTCTGACCACTCCTACCTCAAACCTTCGCAACACTGTCCAAGCAACCGCCATTCCAGGAAAAGAAGTGGCGCTCCCAAAGGGGGCGAGGGCTGTGAACAGCCAATCCGAAAAGAGTTGACAAGGTCCGAAGTGGCCGAAAGCGCTTTTCCAAAGCTTTCTCCGTAGGATGATCAATTGTAAAGCGATCGCGGGGTTTGCCCTGTGGGAAGACTGTTCGTCCCAGCCCCGAGCAGGCGCGAAGAGTTGCGGGGAAGATTCCGGGATACGGAGAAGCTTCCCCTTAAGGGACACGCGCTTCCGGAGAGGACATCGCAGCGGTCCCTGAAGGCCGGGCACAAATGATGAGCGCACAAGGGGTCGCCTCACTAGCAGGGGAAGGGGGTCAGCAACGCCCCAGAAGTGGCCGACTGGTGCCCCTTTCCGTCGGTCACTCACAATCCCGCCAGAGCATCCCGCAGGAGATGCTCCGCTGCGAAATCTGCGGCGGCATCTCGAACTAAGCGTGAGGCCCACATCCAGGGCCGGCCGGCCGGCAAGGGAGGCGACTGTGCTCGGGAGGGGAGCCGGCCCCCCGAGGGCCCTGCTGCGCCCGGCGAGGCGCCTGCGTGCACGAAGAGTGCGGAGGGCTCCGGCCGGATCGGACCGGATCCACCGACAGCGGCGCGGCGGCGGCGGCGGCGGCGGCGGCGGCGGTGGAGGCGGCGCTCAGCGGGGGAATCTCGGCGGGGCGAGGCGTGGCCGCACGGGGGCCCGAAAGGTGCGGCTGGGGAGGCCGCGAGGCTCACCCTCCATAAACGACCAGGCCTCGCCGTGCCACATTCACCACACTCACCGCACACCCTCGCCCCCCACGTTCCTCCGTACCCCCCCACGCCAGGCGCCATGGCCCGCTTCGCCGTCGCCGTCCTGGTCCTGGCCTTCGCCGCCTCGGCCTTCGCCACCTGCACCCCGGCCGGCTCCACCTACTTCGGTGGTGCCACCTCCGTCCAGGCCCTGGAGAACCAGGTCCTCAGCACCTACGGCATCTATGGCTGCTACGCCTCCGTCGGGTGAGTGACGGCCTTGCCCGGGTTGCCCAAGCCACCGTCTGCTCAGCTGCTGGTGTGCTCGACGCACAGGGCCACCAGCACTCGGGTCACAGCTACGCTCCGTGCAGGCCCACGACCCGTGTCCACGCGCAGCACTCGAATGCGCCCAGGGCTGCTGTCGCCACCTTCTCACGGGCCTGTGTCCTGACGTCGTGCTGCTCCTCTCGCGACCTCGCAGCTCCGGCGCCGGCTACACCGGCTTCAAGGCCAACACCTACCAGGTCGCCGCGTCCGATGCGGCCATGACCACCGCCCAGGAGTCCGGCCTCGGCTTCTCCAAGCTCACCATCCCCCAGGGCCTCCAGTCCTACTCCATGCTCTTCAACGGCGCCACCGCCCTCACCCTCTCTTGCCAGAGCCTGGCCGACCTCTACTCCGGCTTCTCCACCTCCATCGGTGGCGGTGCCATCACCGTGCCCGTCGCCCGCTCCGACTCCTCCGGTACCACCTTCGTCTTCACCTCCTACCTGAACCTGTGCACCGCCGGCGGTGCCCGCCCGTGGCCCTCGACCAAGGTCGGCGAGAGCGGCATCGCCTGGGGCTCCAGCGCCCTGGTCGCCCAGAGCGGCTCCGGCGGCGTCGCCGCGTACATCTTCTCCCACCCCGGCTCCATCGGCTACCTCGGCACCCCGGTCGCCATCACCTTCGTGACCGGCAACGTGCGCATCGCCGCCACCAACAACTTGGCCGGCCAGAACTACAAGGGCGACTCCTGCTCCGTGACCGGCGCCATCCCGGTGTCCGTGCCCGCCGCCACCGCCACCTGGTCCGGCGTCAACACCATCTACCAGCCCGGCTCCGGCGTCTGCCCCATGGTGTCCTTCGTGTACATCTGGGCCCGCCAGACCTACCCCGCCGGCACCCCCACCGCCACCGCCACCAAGGCTTTCCTCAACTTCATGTTCTCCACCGCCGGCCAGAACCTCCTCCCCCCCCTCAACTTCGTCAAGGACCCCAGCAGCCTCATCACCCAGAACACCAACGCGGTGGCCACCATCACGTAAATTGCTCTGTGATCTTTGGCAGCTGCTAGGCAATGTAGTCACTGCACCAATTTTGACACTGAGATACTCATACAAACTATGAAACATGGATGTTCTTTGACTTTGGTACATTGATGAAAGAGCAAGGGTTTAAAATGATATTCGCATTGTCCGCATTCTCGCAATCCTCAAGACAGGCAGTATTGACATCTGATCTCAAAGTCATGCACACTGTACAATTTCTGACATTTAAACTCAAAAGTGCATGCACCCTGTACAAAGTCTCTCAAAGACAACCCATCTCACACATACATCTGAAACCCAAACCCCAAAACCCTATAACACTACAACCTAAAACGTGACACTACATCTTCATTGAGTTGCTGTGGTTAAAAGTCTTGATTTCTCGCAACATACTCACGTAAATCCACTGTCCAAAAACCTCACCTACTTCAAGCAAGCTCATACCAATGCAAACGTTCTCGGCAAACTCACATGACGTCAGTGTCCAAGAACCTTATCTACTCCAAGCAAGCTGGTATCAATGTTCCCAATGATGTCCAAACTCCCATATCGAAAACATCTCGCCTGTTACATGAGAAAGTAGCGTTGATACATCCAAACCACATGTCGCACCCTTCCACCTTTGCGCATATCTCAGTCTATTAGGCATACGACGAATCACTATTCTCTGCTGTAGAACCACAAATTGCTGCAACCATCTTCCTCTTGCACATCATGCCTTGCCAATGGAACACCACTGTATCTCAGCTCCTTTTCTGTCCTCCTTATGACTTGAAATTGATGTGATTTATGGTGAGCCTTTCAGCTTCCAGATTCGTTTCCACACCTTCCGCGTTGTTGCAGTTGCCACAATGGGAAGCTTGTTCTAAATGACCATAGGCCATTCAAAATCTGCTTTAACAAAGTGCACATGAACAATGACCTAGTCCGCTCAAAACTTGCTACACAAAATGCACATGAACAACATAGTTTGTGGTTGTCTCCTCTGCGGTCTTATAGTTTGGACATTGGGAAGCTTGTTCTAAATGACCATAGGCCATTCAAAATCTGCTTTAACAAAGTGCACATGAACAATGACCTAGTCCGCTCAAAACTTGCTACACAAAATGCACATGAACAACATAGTTTGTGGTTGTCTCCTCTGCGGTCTTATAGTTTGGACATCCGCGTCCAAATATCACCGTACACCATACATTCGCAGAAGAAGCCAAGACAACCCCGTCTCCTGCTGCCGGCTCGCTCACGCAGATCCTCAGTATGCGGCTTTCCGTCTCTCTCCAGCTCCCCTGGCTCACGCAGTCCACTCGCGCTCAGGCCGCGCTGTGGCTGCAGCCTCTGGTCTCGACGGAGTGCCTCTCTCCCAGCTGCTGCTTACTCGGACTTGCTGCTGCTCACTCGTGGGTGGTACTGAGCTTCCATCTGCGGTCGTGTAATGTCTAGCTGTGTGGTTTCCCTTTTCGGCACCCTCTGGCTCTTCAGACCTTGTCCGTTCTTCTCGGGCAGTCCACTCGCGCGCAGGCCGCGCTGTGGCTGCAGCCTCTGGTCTCGACGGAGTGCCTCACTCGTATGTACTGAGTGGTCCAGTCCATCCTCTCCCCATTCTGACAAAGCATCTTCAGGCCCCTTCGTAGCTCCTAAGCGCTTTCATGCCCCTCCGTCATTAGCCCCTTCGAACCTTTGCCAATTCTTTTCGGGCTGGCTTTTCACAGCCCTTGCCCCCATTGGGAGTACCACTTCCTCTGGGTCTCGACGGAGTGCCTCTTTCCCAGCTGCGACTTACTGGGACTTGCTGCTCACTCGTGGGTACTACTGAGCTTCCATCTGCGGTCGAGTAGTGCCCGTGTGTAAATTTTCTTTTCGGCACCCTTTGGCTCTTTGGACCTTGTCCAACCTTTTCGGGCTGGCCTTTCCCAGCCCCTACATTCTATGGAGAGCAATTTCTTCTCCCCGTGGGGCGCGGGGCGGGAGGAGCCGGCTCTCGCCTCAACCGTCCGCATCGGGCGGTCGAAGGAACCCGTCTAAGGAACACGCGCTTCCGTGGGTTCCGGACATCGCAGCGGGCGCTGGCTTTTCCAGCCCCTATCCTCAATGGGCGAGCCTTCTTCTTGCTGGGGACCTGGCACAAATGCCCAGCGCACAAGAAGTCGCCCTAGTCGCAGGGAAGGGGGGGCAACAACGCCCCCGAGGCTGGCCAACTGGTGCCCCTCCCGTTGGTCACCCACATCCCAGCAGAGCATTCCTGCAACGCGCTCTGCTGCGAAATCAGTTCTTTTTCGGCACCTCTTTCTTGGGCTTGGGATGTTGTCCATTCTTTTTGGGCTGGCTTTGCCAGCCACTCTTCTCTATGGGCGAGCACTTTCCTTGAAATCTACGGCGGGCACCCCGGGCTGACCGTGGGGCCCGCATCCCGGGCCGGCCAGCCGGCAAGGGAGGCGACTGTGCTCGGGCGGGGAGTCGGCCGTTGCACGGCCCTGCTGCGATTTGGCGAGGGGCCTGCGCGCCCGGGGAGAGCGGAGGACACGGCCCGGATGCTCCGGATCCAGCGGCCACGGCGCAGGCGGCGGCGGCGGCGGCGGCGGCGGCGGTGGAGGCGGCGCCGGGCTCGGCGGACGAATCTTAGCGGGGCGCGGCGTGGCAGCACGGTGGCGCGAAGGAGCGGCTGCCTGCCCACCGGCTGCCTACCGAAGTGGCCGCAAACCCTCAAACCCTGAACCCACTGCCCAGTCACGATCACACCTCTCCCTTCCCCACCACCGCTCTCACCTCACACCCTCGCCGCCCACGCTCCCCCGCACCCCCAACGCCAGGCGCCATGGCCCACTTCGCCGTCGCCGCCCTGATCCTTGCCTTCGCCGCCTCGGCCTTCGCTGCCTGCTCCCCGTCCGGCTCCACCTACTTCGCTAGTGCCGACTCCGTCAAGATCATCGAGGACCAGCTCCTCAGCACCTATGGCACCTATGGCTGCTATGCCTCCGTCGAGTGAGTAGTGGCCTTGCTTGATATGTTCTCAAGCCACCGTCTGCTCCGCTGCAAAAAGCCCCCTGTTAGGGTTAAGGGTTTAGGGTTTAGGGATTAGGGATTAGGATTTAGGGTTTAGGGTTTAGGGTTTAGGGTTTAGGGTTTAGGGTTTAGGGTTTAGGGTTTAGGGTTTAGGGTTTAGGGTTTAGGGTTTAGGGTTTAGGGTTTAGGGTTTAGGGTTTAGGGTTTAGGGTTTAGGGTTTAGGGTTTAGGGTTTAGGGTTTAGGGTTTAGGGTTTAGGGTTTAGGGTTTAGGGTTTAGGGTTTAGGGTTTAGGGTTTAGGGTTTAGGGTTTAGGGTTTAGGGTTTAGGGTTTAGGGTTTAGGGTTTAGGGTTTAGGGTTTAGGGTTTAGGGTTTAGGGTTTAGGGTTTAGGGTTTAGGGTTTAGGGTTTAGGGTTTAGGGTTTAGGGTTTAGGGTTTAGGGTTTAGGGTTTAGGGTTTAGGGTTTAGGGTTTAGGGTTTAGGGTTTAGGGTTTAGGGTTTAGGGTTTAGGGTTTAGGGTTTAGGGTTTAGGGTTTAGGGTTTAGGGTTTAGGGTTTAGGGTTTAGGGTTTAGGGTTTANTAGTCAATTGCCGTCCGGTATTCGAGCGTCAGCTAGCGACCTCTATGTGCTGACTCGTGGTTACTGAGCGGGTCAGCTTAGCAGCAGGTGACGTACATTTGTCCAATGTGCTTGCCTTTGTACTTGGCCACACATGGCCTCCCCATCTCTTAATATACACGCATTTCCGCCAGGCGTGCCCGCCCGACGCCCACGCCCACTCTCGCCTACGTCCCACCTCGCCCACCTCAACTCGCAGCCCATTCCCCATCGTCAAGCCCCTGCCGTCGCAATGCAGGCGCAGAGGATCACGCCGTTCCTGTGGTTCGACGGCGCCGCCGAGGAGGCGGCGCAGTTTTACGCCGGCGTGTTCCCGGGCGGCCGCGTGCTGGAGGTGTCGCGCTACGGCGCGGGCTCTCGGTACCCCGCCGGCACCGCCCTCACCGTCAGCTTCGAGCTGGAGGGCCTGCGCTTCGCGGCGCTCAACGGCGGGCCCGAGTACCACTTCACCGAGGCCATCTCGCTGGCCGTCAGCTGCGAGACGCAGGAGGAGGTCGACGGGCTGTGGGCCAAGCTCACGGCAGACGGCGGCAAGCCCGGGCGCTGTGCCTGGCTCAAGGACAAGTTCGGCGTGTCGTGGCAGATCGTGCCGGTGCAGCTGAAGCAGCTGATGAGCGACCCGGACCCGGCCAAGGCGCAGCGCGTGATGCAGGCCATGTTGACCATGTCCAAGATTGACATCGCGGGCTTGCAGGCGGCGCACCGCGGCGACTGAGCGCGGCATGGCCACCTAGACGCTTTCGAGCATGCCCACTCAGAACTTATCTCTGCTAGCATTGTTCGCGGCCTCCGCTCCGTGTCTTGCCACCTCGGCCTCATTTGTGGTCAAAGTGGTTCTCTTGTCGGCAGCTGTGCTGATCGATGGCGAGTGGCCTTGGGCGCCGTTAGCTCTAGTCTTCGGAGGCTGCCTTTCGGTGGGTGGCTCCTTGCATGATCATTATCGTGGTCAGCAATGACAGGTCGACATGCGTAGCCACTTCATCTAGCTGTTAAGCCAGACTTCAGGCTGCCAAGTCCCTGACACTTGACAGCACCTCATAGCAACAATTTTGCGTCGCACTCCATCAAAGGGCTCCCATTGTGTCCTCGCACCAAAAGTGTTTTAACTTCAGGATTGGACTGTCAATGTCCGGGGGATAACTTTTGACAATGACTGGGGAATAATAAGCTGACATCACATCAATCTAGTCTCAGCGGTCTTGGCACTCTACCTCTCAGGCCCTTCACAAGCCAATAGCAAGAAGTCTAATCCACCAACAACTTCCACGACCAGAGCCCAGACTTCAACGAAAGCCACGAGATTGCTGCCAAAAATACCGCATTCACCATCAACAGGTTACAAGCCTAGGTTGCTGATAGAGCTAGAACTGCGCCCTTGTTCACGCAACGTCCTCCTCCAAATGAGTGACCAGCTGGAAAAGGTGTAGTGACACGATGAAGAGGTGTGTGATGGACAACACGGGCCTAGAGCGATCACCAAGTTCCTGACAGCTCCCAGCTTGCAAGTTAAGTACATGAGATACAGATATGCCTTCTCACAGGCTAAGCTCACAGGCTAGCGGCTGTTATGTTGCTGTGACCTATATCCATAGATCGACAGAAAGAATGTGAACATAAAAGACTTCATTGACGAGGTCCTACTTATACACTGTACTTAAGTAAACAAGAGATTGAATCAGGCATTTGTGGGTGGCAAATGTTCGTCATGTACAGTGCCTTGCAGGAGCACGATCTCAGCTCCTGCCAAAGCTGACTCCTGCAGTTTGCAGTCAAACTGCTATCAGCACGGCAACTGCTATCACTCCCCAGTATAACAGCCTACATACCAGAGCCCTCGTCTTGCTCGCAGGAGAGCTGACTCTAGTTCAAGTAAGCTGCGGCAAGAGTCGTGTGGTGGGCGTGGACCCAGATGCTGCAGAGAGGGTGCTTGCCTGCTGCTGGCGGCGCCTGCGGAAAATATTGAAGGCTCGAATGATAATGTAGCAGGGGACTAAGAAGGCAACAGCTCGAAAGAGCAGTACCTGCCAGGACAAACTCAAGCACATTAGCTTGATAATAGGACAGACCTTTCTATGTAGGTCAAAATGTGTTGTAGGGGCTGCCTAAACTGTCCTTAGCATGTGGAACCTGTTAATATATCCTTAAATAAAAGCGTCATTGCCAAGTTTGAAGCTGGGTACGAGCTCACAGTGAAAATCTCATCATCGCTGTCGTCATCCATTTGGATCATCTGAAGAGCATGCCGCAGAAGGAGGAGAGCCAGCAGCTGCAGAGCATTCCAGCTTTGAGTAACGGCTCAGCTCCAATTCTCCAGGTCGTGTGGGTGTATCAATATGGATATATTGTAACATCACATGTTGGGTGTATCACATGTATGGACAATGTAGCATAAAGCAAGTGATAGACGAGGACGATCCACGGGACTTGAGAAGCTCACCGTCAAGGCTGCTGATCTGAAGTGGGCACCATTATTGTAAACTGCTGTGTAGGTGTCATAATCAAGGTCCAGGAGCTGATGATTGCCAGAATCTATGTGTGCCCTACTGTTTGTACGGAGAGGGTGTCCTGCTGGAAGGAACCACTGCTCCCTGCAGGTGAGCAAGAAGTACGTATTATTTCATAGACCAAACCCAAGCCTTAGCATCGTCCTTGGCCGCAGCCAATGCAAAAGTGTAGACTGACCATATGAGTTAGTGAGATGACCTTACCTGAAGTCAATTATGGTTGTTACTGGGTGTTGGGGCAGCAAAGGTGGTGGAGCAGTGTAGCCAGGCTGATAAGGCTGCAGAGATCCCAAATGCACAACACAATGTGGAAAACATGCTGGTTAAGATTGACATATTTGAAAACAAACGTAATATCTGCAAGCTTGTAAGTCGACTATGATTCCATCACTTACAACTTCTAAGATAAGGACACATAAACACCGCCTGAATTCATCCCTGCTTGTGAAGTTCTGAATTAGCTCACCCAAGAAACAGCAGCGCACATTGTCAAGTGAGACAGCGGTCATACCTTGTGGCAAATTTCACAAATCAGGTTACCCTTCTCCAAACACCACCTCTGAACACATTTGCGGTGGGCATACTGCAAGCAAGCATGCACAGGAGGCACTTCAGGCGGTACACCACAATGTGCACTGACGATTGTTGATCATACACAACTAACCCTCCATTGAGCATTGACACAGGCACAAGGGCTCCCCAACTCTACTGCCATCACTCCTGCTTCTTAGTGGAAGACCAGGACTCTCTAGCCTTGCTAGGAAAAATAAGCTGGTCCTTGGTCAAAAGTGTCTTTCTTGTGGTGCCAATGCTGCTGACGCAATGAGTACAATAGAGTTTTGTTGTCAGGATAGGTGTTGCCTAGCTGCATGCAAGGCACAGTATGACCAGATTGATTACAACTCAGAAGCTTGTGTTGCAGCGAGTCATCTCTTCTGGCAAGTAGCAAATCACCTGTAGACTCCCTCTTTTGACCAACTCTGAGCCAGTACCTATGTTGAAGGATGGCAAGGGTAAAGGACGAGCCTACAAGCATCAGGCCTCCCAATGTTGGGAGCATACCTGAAGACTTCCTCGGCAAGCGCAGGGTGTTTCAAGGTTGCCTGTCTGATCCTCCTCTTGACAGATCCTGCACTCTGCCACGACTGCTGGCGTCCTTGCCTCATCAGAGTGTGCACCTACATGGACAAGAGAAGTTGGAGATTGGTCCCCTGCTGACAGATAGAGCCAGGGGAAGACTTGTGAAGACTTTACAAAACAGCGACACAAGCTGCAGCAAAATCCCTGCCTGGTTCATGAAGTGCCAGTCACTTGCTGGCAAGGCTTCCAAGGTAATAGAAAAGAACTTAACTTCTCTGGCTCTGGATACGTTGTGATTAAGCATGTGCTGCAAAGACCTTGTCCCATGTCATATTATCACATCACATCACAGGCTACATCGGATTACATCAGCATATTACAGCGAGAAATGCAGAGGTACGACGAAGGAAGCGCACCAGTAACAAGCACTGATGTCAGAGTGGGCGACTCCAAGGAAGCCCTTGCATCGTCTTGTGACTCGTGGGCATTGGCAGAAGGCTCGGCAGGTGACAGTAGCTGGCTGAGGCCTTGCGGCGGCACCTTCTGCCGGCCGTTCCCGTCATCGAAATCTATCGTTATGTGCGCAGCCTGGCCATTTGACAGGCCCATCCAAGGAGCCGAGAAGCGATGCGAAAGCAGGAGACAGCGCCTCCAGAGCCTGCCACCAAGCTGAGGCTCCCGAGTGGAGGCGCGGCCGACTTCGCTTCTCTAAAGCGGCTGTATCGACCAGCTGACGACGGCCCGGAGTCTCAGAGCTTGAGAGTGCCAACGCCAGCAGAGGGAGCAGGAGCGCAGGCAGGCAACCCCGGAGCCGGCCGCCGGCGCCTGCAGGCCTGCGCCGGGCCCTGCCTCCCAGAGTACCACCGCGCGGCGGTGCGGTCTCTGCAGCAGCGAGGCGGCGGCGGCGGCGGAGGCGGCGGAGGCGGCGTTGGCGGAGGCGGAGGCGGGCGGCGGGGGCCTGGGGGCCGGGGCTTTAGGGCGCAGGAAAAGGATTTACGAGCCTGAGGGCGGGGAACGAGCCCAAAACCCTGGACCCCGGTCCCCCCTTACCCGTGCCGAGGGAGAGCCGTCGATGCGGCCGCACGATCGGGCGGCCGCGAGGGCCCTCGCCTGGCGGGGGGTTAGCGGAGCAAGCCGCCGGGAGGGACCGTCAAGAGAAGGACTGCGAAGCCGCGATGGCACAGCCGAGATCCGGAAGCTCCCGTGGGCAGTTTGGCGGATCCGTCCCTGCGCCCGGCCGGCCGTCGGGATCGCGGATCTCGGCAGCCCTCCCCGCGACACGGCGCGGGGCACGGGGGAAGTCAAGCGGCGGGGCGAGGAAGTCGGCGCCGGGGGCAGAGAGGAGGTGCCCAAGGCAGCAAGCCAGGCGGGCAGCAGCCGGCCGGGCAGGTCAAACTTTCTCGGCGCCTGCCCGGGTTCGCCCGGCGAGGGGCGCGCGTACACACGGAGACCGTCGACGAGGATCGAGGCGGCGCGGGGGCGGCCCTGCCTCCGGCTATGGAGCCTCCCCTGGCTATGGCGTCTACCCCTTTCTCAGACGGAGCGCCTGCCCCCCCCCCCACCTGCCCGCGCGCGCGCCATCCCAGCNCGGCAAGGCGTTCGCCGGCGTGGAGGGGTCGCGGGGGGCAGGCTTCTCGGCCGACGGCGCCGGCGAGGACGACGACGACGCGCCCAAGCCGCGGCGGGGCCGCAAGTCCGAGGACGGCGGCGAGCGGGGCGGCGGGAAGCGCGGCGGCGGCGGCGGCGGCGGCAAGGACGCCCTGGAGGAGCGCGTGGTGCAGATCCGGCGCGTCACCAAGGTCGTCAAGGGCGGGAAGCAGATGGCGTTCCGCGCGGTCGTGGTGGTGGGCGACCGCAAGGGCCGCGTCGGCGTGGGCGTCGGCAAGGCCAAGGAGGTGATCTCGGCGGTCCAGAAGTCGGCGACCGACGCGCGGCGGCACATGGTCACCGTGCCCATGACCAAGTACCTCACCTTCCCACACCGCGCGCTGGGCCAGTTCGGGGCCGCCCAAGTCATGCTGCGCCCCGCCGCCACCGGGACGGGCGTCATCGCCGGCGGGTCCGTGCGTATCGTTCTGGAGCTGGCCGGCGTTGAGAACGCCCTCGGCAAGGAGCTCGGCTCTGGCAACCCGCTCAACAATGCCCGTGCAGTTCTCCAGGCCGTGTCCGAGATGAAGCAGTTCCGCGATGTTGCGCGGGACCGGAACATCCCTATGGAGGAGCTCTGGAAGTAGTCTGGCACATAGTCAGAGAGCCAAAGCAGCGAGGCCAGTCGGTCAGCTTGTGGCAAGTTTGCTCGTTCAGCTTGTGGCAAGTTTGCTGTTGCGCTACTCTGCCATCAATTTGCAGCTTATAGACTTACTTGGCCCTTCTTATGACGCCTCTGGTGATGAGCACGGTCAGGGCGGCTGGATGCCGTGCTATGCACTGAGAAGCAACATATTGGCATCACTTGATGCTTCACTTCACGCCATCAACTAAGATATCTCCGACCAGCGAGCAGTCATGTCAATGTGTAGTGGTAGGCCTGCTGCAAAGGCGAGGGCAGTGGCAAGGGGTTTGGCAGCTCATACGAATCCGCAGGTAAAGGTGGTGCTCAGCGCTGGCATGCTTAGTAGTTACCAGCAGTCCCTCGTCCTCAAGATTAGATCCGGTGTTTTGGTACTTGATTAGCTGTTAACTTCGAGGTCTGCAGCAGCACATTCAATGGCTTGCAATGTCACAGGCACCTGACATAGTACTCAAAACGTCCTGAGTAGGCTGCGAGTGTACGTATCTTGTATCTGGAGACACATTGGGAGTAGGATGCGTGAGAAGGGATGCTGTTCTGACCATTAGGTCAAGTCTCTCTTCTTAGTAATCGGCAGGGGTCAGCAACACTCATGCTGACGGTAGTCCTTGCACGGTGCGGGCAGTGTCACCGTGTCCTACAGCCCAAGCAAAATGATCACCAACAATCTGTGCAATTCTCATCTGTCTCGGTCCTCACAATGAGCCAATTGATCCTTCACACAGCTCGCTGCTGGGGCATCAAGCTTCAATGCAGCGATAGACAGCTTACTGAGAATGACCTTCTCTACACTTCTCTGAGAATGAAGTTTGATAGGCTGTGGTAAGCCAAGCGCTCTAAGATGGTCACTCTTAGATGGTACTGGCGTTGATGTTGGGAGGCGCATGAGGATTCCAGCCACAGATCTTGCTAGCTCCGGAAGGCATTGCTGAATCTGCATGGATTATGAGTCAAGAGCACAGGTGTGAATGTTCTGCGAATGTCAGCAGATGACTATATACAAAGAACTGTTAAGAAACACAGTTTTTTCCAGGCACTTGTCACAACACCTTCTTCTGAGATGTGCTCTGAAGTAGAGAAGGTCCCCTGAGCTTGCTCTTGTCCAAGGCCTTTTGAACAGCTGCCTTCACTAATCTTGACTGGGATGCATCATCATAGTATGCTGCCTCAGAGGAAGTACGGGCAGCTGATGCATGCATTTGGCCAGGGTCTGACATGCGTCAAGGAGGGGAGATATACTTGTTCGGCCAGCCAAGTAGTGCAACTTTTCAAAGATGATTTGTCAACAGACTGAAGGATACAAGCTCCAATCTCGTGCACAAAAATCTCCAGACGCTTGCCAGTCAGACCGGCATGTTTGAAGGTCATATTAGCTCTGCCAGGGGAAGAGATGAATGCCCTTTCATAGTCAAGGCCATACCTGGACCAGTCAACACCATGCTCAAGTGCCTGAATTATGCAGCTTGAATCCGTAGTCAGGCACCCATCCTTGTACATTGTTACCTGCTACGCAGTTGCACCAAATGTTGGAACCAAGCATCAGACCCCCCAATCAGAGTAGCAGTGACAGGCCTACATGCTTCACCAAGGCTTAGTGGCAGTGAAGCACTTGACTCCAAAAGCACATCACCGGGCAGAGGCACATTGAGAGGACTTGAGGGGTCAATTTAGACCGCCTCATGACAACAAGTATATTTTGTTGCATCTACATGAGAGTATGCTGGAAGCTCCTCTGCTGGTAAGTCAATGAGTGCAATGCAGGCCTGAACTGTCCAAGGTACTGCATATCGCCCTCTTTCAGCATTCATTTGGACTGCTGATATGTGACACAGCCCAGATTCGTCCTGCCTGAAGCGAGGGAAGTTAAGGAACTGATGCTTTTCATGTGTAGAAGATTGAGTCAAGAACATACAGAATCAGCGTGGAATCTAGCCAATGCTCACAAACCTTGCCAATCTCTTGGTCAAATGCGATTGCACGCCTTCTTTGAATTGCTCCAAAGTTGACGAATAGTGCAAGACTGAGCTGGCAGGGATGGAACATGTCATAGCTGTATGCATACTGCTGGCTTCCTCGACCACATTGTAGTCCAATGACAACTCTCGCAGAATGGATAATGTGACTGTTGAGAAATGTTGCAGTTGCAGGTCGACCGATATCTAAACAGGGGCATGTTCCAAGCCTCAACACTTGCGGCAGATTTAAGAATACAAAGAGAGCAACTGCAGTGATGCAATGTGATCAGAGGATTGGTGACATACTTGTGGATTGAGGACGGAGATCTTAATTGGTCCCAGCACGTCAATGTGACCAGAAGACCGGCACGAACATGTACACGACCACACACAATTGGTGCACACAATCAGCATTATGTCCCCGCAACGTGCGGGGCTCAAAGACAGATTTTAGCGGGATAGCGGGAAAGACATACATAGACAGTATGTAAGTATTTCACCCACCGCATTGAATTGGTCATGGATGAAGACAAGCAACTCTTCAATGCGTCCCTCTGCTTCGAAGCTCAAAGTTGTGCCACTCAGGCGAGTCTCCTGTGTCTTCTCTATGCACGGACATTGCAGAATGACCAGGGCACCTTCACTAGGAAGGTCTGCAGTCCTCATCTCGTAGGCACGTACCAGGATGTCACTTGCAGCTGCTTTCCATCAAGCAAATAGTTATTTGAGTATGTAGTGCCAGTGACATGGACTGACTGTATTTCAAGTCCGCCACTGTATCCAAATGGGAAGCTTGGCAAGTAGGCCCCAGGAGATCTGTCGCCCGTTCTCCTAGTCCGACAATCGCATTTCAGGTAATCATTGCTTATCTGACAGCTCCTGGCTTACCAGTTGTCATGACAAAGAGCGGATCCCCTGTTCCCAGAGAGCAATGAGTCAGTAGGCAAGCTGCTGTCAGATAGCCTGGTCAATGCAAGATAATGTTCAGTTGGTTGACACATATTCTATCAAGCAGAGACAGGAGTTCTGTGTCAAAGACTACCGTGTCGATCTGATTGTAAGACAATTTGGAACTTACGGAGGTGCACATCGGAAGGTTCGGGCTTGCACAATGTTCGAAAGAGCTGGTTATAGTGTTCAACTAAGGTCGTCACTGGCACGCCTTGTCCTGTATCAGCTACTGCAAAATCCCCAGAGTCAGTCAAGATCGAATTTCCTGACAGTGCACAGGAGTAAGTGAAGCTAAATTGACTTCTGACAGTTCGATCTAACTTTGTAGATACCCTCTTCCGAGACACTTCGCAGCATCTGCAGGCAAGGGCAACCAGCTCACCTGTAACCTTCACACGAATAGGCAAAGGTGTGTCACAGTGAGGTGATGTATCATCTCTTTCAAGAGATGTAGGCATGACATCGAGCACCCGAGCAACTGTGACGACTATCTTTGGTGGAGGTGCAAGATTATGAAGGCTCGAGAAATTGTCAATGCGGCAGGAGCATATTGCATCTGACATAGCCTGCATACGCCAGCACATTGCGACTCATCTACCAATTTCCATTTCGCTGATAATGGACCACGGCCTATATGCTGTTGGTAAGGCAAGAGAAATTATGACGTAGCTTGACGACCATGAAGGCCATGCCCAGCGGAGCACCTTACGCAGGGCATTTTCATAGTACGTATCACTCCTGCAGCTGCCAATCTGCAAAGCCGCCACAATGAAGTGCTATGCTAGTCGAAGCTTGAGTGATTGGCTGCCGGCAGACGGCGGTAGCTTACGGCATGCGCGGCCTCGATGGCGCCGCGGGCGGGCGCGCCAGCCATGGCGCAGCGGGCTAGGCTGCAGGGACGGCAAGGCCCGGCGCTTGCTGATCAGGAGAGCTGGGGGAAGTGGGTTGAAGTAGTAGCTCTCCCAAATTTACAGTAAGTGCGGCTGCTGGTGTGGAAAGAGCGGCTGTGTAAGTCAGCCAGGGGAAGGGAATGGAGTGTGTCAAGTGATCAAGTGCAAGGGAAGCGAGTAGCTGCAGAAGGGCCGGGCCACAGAAGAATGACAACGAAAGGGGGCCTGGCAATCGGAGCGGCGCGGGCGGAGAGGAATTTCCATACAAAAATGTACTGACATAATTTAAGAGTGGGAGATGGAGTGACAAGGGGCAGGGGAGGCGTGATGTTAGCCTCGACCATGAGGCTGGCAACGCTCCGCCAGCTGCCATTACCCCGTTCGCCGCTGCCGCCCAACTACGGTTTCTTGGCGCCGCCGCCAGCGCCGGCGCCGCCGTTGCCAGCCACCTCGCGACGCCGCATGGGAGGACCCGCCGCCGCGGCGGGCGCGGCTGACGCCGGCGACTTCCGCAAGCTCCTCGACCGGGCTACCGTAAGTTCTGTTCCCACTTGCCTCGTGTTGCCTGCAAGTCTGTGCTTACTAGCAGCTGTGAGGTCATTCATGCGTCATCGGCTCTCCTCGTAGCGGTTGTACTGACATGATACGGCATTATCCGTTTCCACACGATGTTTCTCAGCAGTACGGACATCAGTAACATGCTCAGTATCGCATGCAGGCACAGCTGACGCTTTGTACACTGAACTGAGATTTAGCAAATCTATGCCAGAAAGTGACGGTCCTCACTGGAGCTGGCATTTCGGCAGAGAGCGGTATACCAACATTTCGTGGACAAGGTGGCCTTTGGAGGACCTGGAGTGCCCTGGTACTCATGTATCGACTTCCTAGCGAGCACTTGGAATTCTGCAAGCAGGGAATTGTGGAGACCAGATTAGCACCATAGGGGCCCTGCTGCAATAAGAGGCTTAGAGACCTTCAAATATACTACACAGAAGGCTCTCCCAGGAAGCGGAAGACATACTTTCCTTCTCAGACAGGTTGCCTGCACCTGAATGTCAGGATCTTGCAACACCAGAGGCTTTTGCAGCTGACCCAGCTTTGGTATGGGAGTTCTACCATTACCGCCGGTCAGCATCCTACTTTCCAACCCATGATACTCCATCTTGCAGAACTATGGACTCTATTGCATCCATAACGTTAGCTTTCATGTCTTTGCTCTTGCATACATGCAGTAAGCAGGTAATGAGCCATCTTTGGCATGTCCATTTCAGGGATATTGTCTGTAAAGCATCACCAAATGCTGCTCATCTAGCTCTCGCAGCTCTGCAGATGAGATGTAAAGCCCACGGCAAGTCATTCACCCTCTTAACTCAGGTACCTGACCTATTGATCAATTCGCTCCATACCTGCTCCTCAGATGCACGCCTGGCTAGGAGTGTCTGCATACTTATGTCACTGAGTAGGCAATCCAAATCATTAGGTTTTCATCCCTCACAACTGCTCCAGTTTGTAAGGAGAATCTAAATAAGTAGCATCTGATTGACAAAGGCAATGTTGCGTGCAGAACATTGATGGGCTGCATGCACAAGCAGGTAGCACAGATGTTGTGGAGCTGCATGGGTGCTTGTGGAAAACAAGATGTACAGACTGCGGTGAAATTCTGGAGAACAGAGACATGCCAATATGCCCTGCTCTTGCTGGAAGGGTGAGTGCAGAAGTCAAAAAATCTTCTCTAGCAGATGCTGCTTCAGCTGATTCAGGCGGGGTTGTCAGCAGGTCCCTGCATTGAAAAATGCAGAGACCTTGTCCTGGATACAACATTTCTGGAGTTGAGGAGGTAGCAGCTGATGTGAGCACTATCATCTTTCTTCTGTATCAGGGAGCTCCACATCAGCAGGCCCTGGATGCTCAAATAGAGCTTCCTGATCTTCCACGGTGCACGCGCCAGCTGCAAGACAGCAGACGGCAGTGCAGGGGACTTCTCAGGCCACATGTGGTTTGGTTTCGGGAGAACCTCGATGACATGGTATCGGAACGAGCATACGAGGCCGCCCGGCAATCAGACATCTTCATCATTGTGGGAACGTCTGCAGTAGTTCAGGTCAGTGAAGGCATCCGCACAAATAAATAGGCAAATTCCTTGCATACTGGCAGGTTGCAATCTGACATTTGCCGTCACTGATGACCATCAGTATGTTGCTTGCAGTAGTCATTTGTGAAGGACTGAAGCACGATAACTGAGGACTTTGCTTGAGCCTGCCACAAATGCAGAGCAAGATCTTTACGATCACTAATCCTGAGGTTAATGCTATTGGCACAGCCTGCAGCTGGCTATGCCAAGGTGGCATATATGGGAGGGGCAACACTAGCAGAATTCAACATTGAGGACACTCCGATCAGCAGCAGTTGCCAGTAAGAATTGTCTGCATGTAGTGAGAGAATAGTGAGCTTTTGAGTCTGCATGATGGTCTGCTTTGTGTGACCTTCAGAATATAAGCACCAGTCAGGCTACAAGTGCAGGTCATTTGCTCCGCTGGGACAACTTGCTCACTGTTTCAGGCCACCTTTGTGCAGGTATACTTTTCGTGGACCTTCTGCAGACGTGCTGCCAGAAATTCTTGGTTTGCCTGCATAGTACCAGACTCGAACACACACTTGCATACAGTCGACGTGTAGGACATGTAGTACATATGTAATGCTGTGGCGATCTTTTGGACCAGGAGTCCATTGCACGTAGTGCTTATTGACAGTAATGGCATCTCATTACAGGCGATCTGCAAATCGCCTGTAATGCTTTTGCCCCCTTGCCTACCTATGTGGAGAGAATTATCTGGCCAACATTGATAGCTCATGTATGGTGGCTGGTCCAGCTGACTGATATGCATTTGGCCAGCTGTACGGCACGCGCAATACGG
This sequence comes from Spirogloea muscicola, assembly GCA_009602725.1. Taxonomy (NCBI): domain Eukaryota; kingdom Viridiplantae; phylum Streptophyta; class Zygnematophyceae; order Spirogloeales; family Spirogloeaceae; genus Spirogloea; species Spirogloea muscicola. The sequence continues at coordinate 129,342 of WELB01000035.1, forward strand.
AGGCCCGCACAGGTTGACCTTGTGGCTAATGTGGTCAGAGAAGTGAACAGTTGATGCAATAGATCAAGATGAATGTACATTGCACATTGGACATAGTTGAAAAATGCAATGTTTCTGAACCAGAAATAAGCATGACCAATTGGAGGTCATCAAGATGTGGGATACATGACCTAGTGTACATGCCTTTCTTTGTGAGACGGTATTACCACCGTCTGAGCACAACCTCAACTGCATCTACATGAACATCCTACATGAGAGTCCTATGTTCCTACTTGCTCAACCCTCTGCAACTACACGTGGCATCTCAACTCACTTATCTGACCTGCTACTTTCATTTGGTGGCAGACTTGTAAATAAGGCAGCCACCAGTCGATTTCCCGCTCTTCTCCTACAGTAGGCCTCCCGGCTAAAGAAGTGAAGCGTACAGCTGACCTACCTCTCTAGGTATGCAGTGGCTCGCTCCCTCCTAAGGGAGTCAGGAAAGGTTCAAGCCAGAGAAGAAAGCCCTAGCTAAACTCTCCTTTGCAGGATTTAAAGTTACACTAAGCAGCAATAGGCTCCACCTTTGAATGGTTGGTACACGGGTCACTAAATGGAGGCTGATTTATGGGATGGGACAAGCCTGGTTGGCTGGAACGTATCCTCCTCCCTGCACGCAGGGGCCAACAGACCCGTCCTGGGAGCCATAGGCTGCAGTACATAGAATTGAAGATGGAGTGCCTGAGCCAGCGACTGTCAGATCAATATTCTGCACAGGGCAAATTCCCAGCAATGTTCCAGATCAGTCAAAGTGCTCACATTCATTAACATCAGTTGCTGATAGCTGTAAAAGTTTTGCAGTTGCTGATTCACGTAGCCATGCTTACAGCTGTCAAAGCATGGCCTTTGATGGTTAAATGTACGCCACTGCATGCAAGGCATGACAGTATGAGCATCTTACTATCTCACAAGACATGCTAATGACAACGTTGCTTACGGTGATGGAGACTCCCGAGCAAGGAGTCCCAGAGGCACACTCCACAGTGATCCCAGCGAAGTTGTTGAAAGGCACAACAGTGCCGTGGATGTTGGACACTTGGATGTTGGAAAGCTGAAGGCTGCTAGACGACGAGCTGCCACAGCCCCCCTGACCAAGTCACGAGTATAATCATCAGCACAGCCTTCATAGGATCCCTTTTTAGAACCATCTTCTATCCACTGTGCACCTGTTCTTTGCCACTGAGCCCAGCACTTGCTGCCCTACCCTTGTTATCAAATTTCAAGTAGCAAGCTACGATCCTTTGCTGTATGAGCAACAGTATATATTCTGAAGTGGAAGATGCATCACCTGGTTGCTGTCACAGTAGTTTTGATCAATGATAATCGGGTTGGCGGCATTGATCATAGTGAGGTCTTTGAAAACCACATTCTGGACGGTGCCCTTGCCCCCTGACCAGGTTTTGATGCGGGCACCATTCTGAGTAGCGCTGAAGGTGCAGTCACTCACGGTGACACCGTTAACGCAGGCCGAGCTTTGATCCCTCCCAAGGCTCCCAATGCTGGACAAAGGCACACACAGTGTCGTCAGGTTTCATCCAAGCTCTGCACTTCTGCTGCCGCCTTCTACGAAGGAGACTTGTTAATCTAATAACACCTTTGATGTGGCACAACATATATGTTGCTGATACACCATCAGAACTCCACGGCGAGATTGATGAGATGCCATCTATGCCTTCTTGACTTTCAGAAGACTGCCTCACCTCACGCCGTGTCCGTGAGCACAGTACATGTTGGTGATAGAGATGTCTGAGGTGCCGGTGGCAATGGATACGCAGTCATCCCCGTTGTCAATATGGGCATTGTTGATAAGCACGTCACTGACATACCCGACATGAATGCCATCCGTGTTGGGTGAGTCCGCAGGAGCAAGGATCTCAATGCCGTCAATCACCACACCTTGGCTGCGCACAAGGTAGAAAAATTGCGTATCAGTTAGACCCTTGGCGCGCGCCTGGCCTTGCCTTCACTCTGTTGTTTCTAAACCATCCGGATGACAACCACCATGCAGAATCAGCTTCACTTGATGCGTATGCAGGGACAATTGGCCCCATGTAGTCATTGTTTTCATAAGGTCAGTGTCAGGGAACACTATGTTGAGGGCTGGTGCAGGGCTGCTGGGCAGTCAATATTATCACGTGGAGAAGGTCTCAGCCTGCTCACCAGTAGGACATAAAGAGGTGGAACCAGGGGCTGTTCTGAATAGTCACGCCCTTGATCTGCAAATTCTTGGCCTGGTTGACCATGACCAGGTGCGGCCGGCTGCCGAGGCCGTACTCCTGCCACCACACCTGCCCTTGGCCGTCAATCGTGCCTGGCCCAACAATGGACAGATTGTCGACGTAGTTAATCTGGATAAGGGCCTGGGGTAGCGGCTGAGGCCAATTTGAGGGCTGTTGCGGGGCCAGAATTGTACCATCCACCTGTATCAAGCAGAGGCCAGCTTGACATCAGTCAGGCCAGCCACGCCACAATCTCGTGTAATTCATGCTCCTACGAGTCAGGTCAAGACGAACAAGAAAGCTCACCACAGAGCATAGGGAATGCCGTGCATTCAAAGGAAGAGGCGCGTGAAATCACGTTGTTGCAGAGAGGGCATTGCTTACCAGGATGGTGAGGGGGCCAGCACAGGGACCACTGAAGTCAATGCCTGATATGAGAAAGTCTCCACTGCCGGGGAACAGGACCGTGCCTCCTCCCGAGGCCGAGCACGCCGCCTGCATGCACGTGGTTAAGGTCAGCCTTCTTATGCAAGCAGCTTGCCAGAGGCACATAATGTGGCTAGGGAGGTACGCTTCAGATTGTTCAATCACCAGTCTGCAAGAAAAGCTGGTGACTGACCTGCATCGCCGCAAGGACGGCGCTGGCGTCGTTTGACTGGCCGTCGCCCTTGGCACCATAGCTCTGTACGTTGAAGGTAGCCCCTGTGGTGGGTGTAGAGATCACCACCGTGGGCGGTGGAGAAGAAGCGGGCTCAGCCGTTGTGGCCGTCGTCACAGCTCCTGGGGAGCTACCGCCGCTCTGGACTGCGGCGCCACTGTTGGCGTCCGGCTGCTGAAGGATGGCTGCAGCAGTGCCCAGGAGCGCATTGGCAGCTACCAGGCTTGACTTCACGCGCTCCACCTGGTAATATGTATAGCCGTTTGCCAGGATGTCGTAGTGGCAGCTCTGCATCGTTTTTGCAGCGGCACAGCGGGGGGTCAGTGGAGGGGAGGTTACATAGGCCAGTCTTGTGCTCAATATATCACAGTCAGCGAGAGCCTGCTGTGACAATAAGCCTTTGATGGTCGGCGGCCGGTCTCGGCAATCATTCACGATGTAGTCACCGATTGATGCTGGCTTCGGGTGGCCAGCAGGCGAGCCCAGGGACCAGGGCCACAGTGGCAACTCTGGACAAGCTGATCGGCGGCCCCTCACCTCGTCCGTGCCCTTGGCATTGAGCGCCTGGGTGGCGGCGGCGTTGCCCTGGCCAGTCTGGGCGAGGACGCGGGCGCGCGTGAGCGCATCCATGGCCGCCTGCAGCTGGCCGACGCAGGGGCCGGGACCGCCCTGCGCCCAGTACTGGGCGATCAGGAGCTCGTGCCACGCCTGCGAGATGCCGTCGATGGCCGACAGCGCGCTCCTGCACAGGCATGACGGGCTGGAGATCAGGCTTACTGCTGGGCGAGCGAGCTGCGGTGGCTGGGCCGCCAGACGGGGCCGAGAGGCCAGCATTGCCGCCACCAGCTGGGATCGCCATGCGCAGACCCATCAGTCGCCAGACGAGGAGACACCCAGCTGGGCTCTGCAGCAGCTGGTCCAAGACGACAGCCGGGCGGAGCTCGGAGGCAGTGCCAGCCCAGAGCTCGGCCACCGCCCAGCTCCGCGGATCCAGCTCCCGATGGAGCAACGGGCTCAGCAATGCCACAATGCAGGCAGCCTGAGGGGCGCTCACGAGCTCTGCAGCAGCCGCCGCCGCGCCGGCGCCAGCTCGCCGGCGCCTCGGAGGCCCGCCAGGCCGCCGCTGCCGCTCGTTTTTTTTTTTTTTTTTTTTTTTTTTTTTTTTTTTTTTTTTTTTTTTTTTTTTTTTTTTTTTTTTTTTTTTTTTTTTTTTTTTTTTTTTTTTTTTTTTTTTTTTTTTTTTTTTTTTTTTTTTT
>WELB01000035.1:134730-155201 GCA_009602725.1 Spirogloea muscicola
GGCCTCCGGGTCTCGGCGGAGTGCCTCCTTCCCTGCCTCGAGCTACTCGGACCTGATGTTGCTCACTCGCGGGTACTGAGCTTCCCTAGTATGTTGTCGTGATTGGTAGAGTAGAGGAGTCCTTCCTCGGCTTCTCATTCTTCGGCTTTGGACATTGTCCATTCTTTTTGGGCTGGCTTTGCCAGCCCCTCTTCTTTATGGGCGAGCCTTCCCCCCCCTTCGATCGGCCCTTTCGGCCCTTTTTGTTCACTCTTTCATGGAAGGAAATAGCTGGGCTGGCCTTCATATGCTGGCCTTTCCAGCGCTCCCTTCAGTAAAGCACCGCATTAACCAGCTCGGCTGTCCACCCGTACTTCCCTTTATCTTTTGACCCGTGGTTACTGAGCGGTGAATCTGCTGTAGGTTATGTAGGTCTTGAGATGTGTTTGCTTTTGTACTTGGCCATTTGGCCTTCGTTTGTTTCAAATACACGAAATTCCTTGCGCCCAGCGCGCCATCTCTTTAGTCCGTGCGAAGCCTCCAGCGCGGCGGCGTCCGAGGAGGGAAGCGCTCGCTCGCGTAATGCCATCTTGCTTTCGGAATTCGCCCTGCCACAGCATGCATATTGCACGGCGCGGCATAGCCGGCGACTCCAAAGAAAGCGTGGAGCAAGTTGGCTTAATGACCGAACACCCCGTCCTCGGCCGCAGGTCGCTGCTGCCACAGGCCTGCCGAGTCCCCCCACTACTTGCAAAAAGCCGAACTGATCACCCACAGAGTCTCATGGGCAAACCCCTACCCTTTGATTGATAGCAGCAACTGAATGTCCTTCGAATATGAGCACATTCTGAAGCGTTTATTCACTATGCAGATGTATGATTTGGCAAGGATCCATCACCTCGTGAAATATGTGCGGGCTCTGCTATTCTAGCTTTCCTAAACAATAGGCAACATGCTAACCCAGCTCAACACGCTTAGCTTGAACGCGAAACGAGCGACCACCCACCCCGAAGGTCGCCAAGCTTGTCAACGTCGCCTCGTTCATAGAAGGGGCCTCGTCAGTCACCGACATTGTCTCTTTCGGGCTGCCCATGCACAGCCGCTGTGACACTTGGCTGCTTGAGGGGTCACTGAGTCCCGGCCAATGCTCTTGCTCTACTGGACCAGGATGCTCACATTAGAAGAAGAAGTGAAGACGCTTCCAGGAGAGGGCGGTGGCTGTGAGAGGCCAGGCCAGAAATAATAATAAGCATTTGCTCGCCAGCTCTATCCATAGCCGCTGCCCATCTCTTGGCTGCTGTCCTGACCATCCCTCACAAGTGCATCTTCATGCACAGTCACCACACCTCGCTCCTGGCACCTTCTTTTTGCAAGCCGCCAACACCAATTCAAGGGCACCTTTGGTGGAGCTCGCATTCCCCGTGGACTCTTGTGCATTTTGCTTAGGGGCTGGACTCAGAGCCACTGACTGGCCACCTCGAGCAACCATCTGAGGCTCCTCACTCGTAACTACTGAGTGATCCATCCTCCCCCTGCTCTACCATAGCATCTTCAGACCCCTTTGTAGCTGCTCAATGGTTTTTCGGCCCTTTCGAACCTTTGTCAATTCTTTTTTGGGCTGGCTTTTTGCAGCCCTTGCCCCAATTGGGAGTGCCACTTCTTCAAACGGGCCTGGCTTGCCCCTCTTCTTTCACTCCTGATAGTCTGAAAGATTTGGACTTTGCAAAATGGCAATAGATTTGACGCAGACTTCCCTGTCAATGACGATTTTGTCGAACTGTTGATCGACATGTGAGATCTGATGGCTTGCCCTGCTCCAGAGGCTTGCGCAACGAGCAGTAAGCCTATGTCAAGGGCAGCAGATCGAGCGTGCCGGCTTCAACGCTGTCGGATCGCTTGCTCAGGTTTACCATATGCGCCTTTCCAAACACAGCATTTCAGACATTTGCTGTGCACTTGCAGGCAGGTTACTAGGCTGCTCCGCTGGGAATTGGCAGGGTGACACTTTTCCCGCTGGACCTTGTTCATGATTTTGTATTTTGGCCCTTTCATAGTCCTCGCCCCTTGGCAAAGCTGGTGCTTCGCTATGGCTGCCTGCTCAAGCCTCTCATCTCACTGCTTGCCAATCGAATTTGTACGTGCTCACCCGTGGGTACAAACGTCTCGTTTCCTTATTAGGCACCTTAGCATAGGGCTTCGTTTCATGTAGCACTCTCAGCGTAAAGTTTGCCTGAACACTGTACTGGCTTGCATTGCCCACCTTTAATTCATGCGCACCGCGCGGCTTCTTTGTCTTCTTACTCCTACCAACCTGGACGTGCCACAATCCACCCTGGCCTTGGGCCCCGATGACGCCGACAGGCGCCACGTAAGGCGGCGAGCTGGTACGAGCACTTGTCGCATCGTGCGGCGCGGCCCGTCGATGAGCCTTCCGCCGCCATCGCCGCCCTACTGCAACGTTGGTGGCCATGAAGTGGGCCGTGAGGCTGACGATGTGGCGTGAGCCTCGTCGCCCGGTTGCGCAGCAGGCCCTGGACCGACAGAGCCCCTGTCCTTTAGGTACCCGCCAGCTGCCTCGGGCTCGAACGGGCGTGTCGTTTAGCATCACAGCTCCACGCCGCCTCCGACTGCACCGGCGCTGCCATAAAGCAGGTTGAAACAGCAAAAGGTTCGTGGTCGACAGTTGACTTATTTGATGGCGATTCTATAATGTTGAGGTGTTTCACGGCATTGGCATTGCGCATATGATGAGATGGATTGTCCATTCTTTCTGGGCTGGCTTTGCTAGCCCCCTTCTCCATGGGCGCGCACTTTCTTCTTTCTTGATGGAGGCCAGAGCAACCCAGTAGTACGAAGTACACGTATCGCGATGGCGCCCACCGCTGGCTGTAGCGAAAGGGCGATGGGGAGGCGCTGCGGAGGCGCTGACCCAATCTCAGCCACCTTTTGGAAAGAAGCTGCGCAGGAAGCGGGCCTTCCATCTCGCTTGCCTCTTCCCCGGGCTCGGCGCGGTCGTGCCGTTGACTACGGCGTGATTGCCGGCTCTCGCCTCCCGCGCCGAGCACCCCCCGCAATCCCGCCGCTCCGTCGCGCCCCGGCAACCTTTGGCCTGGCTCTTCGGCGGATTGGATTTCTCGGGGGGTTTTCACGATACGGGTTTAGGGTTTAGGGTTTAGGGTTTAGGGTTTAGGGTTTCTTGATACGGGTATCAAGAAAAAGACAACAAAAAAAAGCTCGGTACGGGTAACGGTCTCCAGAGGCGGCGCAGCAGGCCATGAGAAGCCCAGCTCAAGCGAACGGGCAGCCAAGGTTCAAATGCCGGGTTGCCGCTGGAAGGAAGAGAGAAGGGCTCGCCCATAGAGACGAGGGGCTGCAAAGCCAACCCAAAAAGTATGGACAATGTCCAAAGCCAAAGAAAGAAGTGCCGAAAAAGGACTACACTACAAAGCACGAGACGGCGCAGAAGGAGAAGGCGCGCGGGGCGCATGAATTGAAAGAAGAAGACTCTTCCAGTGGAGGAAGGAAGAAGCGGCTCTTTGAGGCGTCGAGAGCTGTAAAAGAGAGAGAGAGAGAAGGCGCGCGGGGCGCATGAATTGAAAGGGAGGCCAATTCAAGCCAATACATTGTTCAGGCAGAGTCGAGTGCAGACTAAACAAAAGCTGTAAAAGCAGAAGCACCTGGTAAGAAAGAAGTGGCACTCCCATTGGGGGCAAGGGCTGCGAAAAGCCAGCCCAAAAAGAATTGACAAAGGTTCGAAGGGGCCGAAAAAGCGTGGAGCAGCTACAAAGGGGACTGAAGAGGCTATGATAGAGCAGGAAGAAGTTGGATCACTCAGTAGTGACGAGTGAGGAGCCTCAGATCCGACAGACTAGCTGCCGGTAAGAAAGGGTGTGCCAGCCCAAGAGAGAAGGCGCGAGGGGCGCATGAATTGAATGGGAGGCCAAGAAAGAACAAGCAAGTCCGAAGTGATGGCACACTGTGCGCAGGAAACAATGAAGGCCGAGTGCACCGTTCAGGCAAAACGGTATCGGAAAGCGTTGGAACGCATGTAATTGCTCTAAGTGGGTGGCTGTGAATAGCCAGTCCAAAAGGATGCACAAGCTAAGGGGTAGCCCCAGAACTCTTGGCCAAAGTAGGGCTTAACTACGTATCGTTCATTACTTCGCAGGCAACACTGGACTGCGAAGGCCCGGCATGTCCTGCTGGTGAGGCTCGGCAAGCGCTTGCGTGGCATGTAGGCGGGCTGGAGAAAACGCTCTCTGCCTTGTTAGAAGAGCAATTTCTTTTGCTCTGACAAGAAGCACTTTCTTCTGCCAAGAAAGCGCTGACAAAAGAAGAGGCTCCTCAAAGAAGGGGTGGTGGCTGTAAAAGGCCAGCCCAACACGAGTGCCAGAAGGGGACAGCCAGACTTTACCTTGAAACAAGAGAAGGGGAGAAGTGGCCGACACGAAATTTAGCAAGTGAATCCTTTGGGGGCAGCACAGCTCCCAGCAGAGGATTCTGGGGAAGCATGATGAGCAGTGTCGGACTTACGCAGGCTCAATTGCTGCAATGCAGCAGCCTGAAGTCAGACATTCTGGAACAAACGAGGTGGCTGCGAGATGGCCAGCTCACTAGACAAAGACGAGCCCTTCAATGAAGCTCAGTGGCCACGCCCTCACAAAAGAGACACATCGTGTATCCTAAATTTCTTGCCTTAACGATCACATTGCTGGAAAGAGCCAGCTCAATAGAATGACAGGATGCTTGATCAGCAACCCCACAAGGCGCATACAAGAGCAAGAGCACCACGTAGTGCACTTAAATAGTGGAATGGTAATGTCCGAGGACCTGCAGATGCTTTCGAGCCCGTTGACCTGTCCTCACTGGTTGTCAGACAGCTGGGGCGAGCTGCAATTGACGTAGTGTGGAAGCATCCAGTGTGGACAGGGTACTGGAAGACTGCAAGATCCGCATCAGCCCTTGCTAGTTAGATTCATTGGCTTCGACTTAGGTTATTCTCTCTTGATTGTCTATCAGCTCGGGCTAGCTAGTATGGTCGCCGCTACTTGGGCTGCTGCGATGATATTGGCTGGCGCCATTTGGAGGATCATGTATCCTTCCTGACTGCAATTTGTCATGGAGACGACCAATGCCTTGGCGGGTGCCAGCAGAAGGCATTCCACTGTTTGTGCGGCGGCCTGGCTGAGTATTTTCCTGCTCTGGCTGCTCCTGAAGTTGCTCCTGTTGTTCACGTTTATCAGCCTCCGCTTCTTGCTCCTCCACTCAGAGTCCTTAACCCTCGTCTCGACGCTTTAGATGCAGACCCGCTCATGGCTGCGCACAGATTTAGACCTCAGTCAGAGAGCAGCCACACAGTCACACTAACAGCACAGGCTCCGCCTTCACTCGGTCACACATTCACACAGATAGCACAGGCTCCGCCCTCACTCACAGAGTGGCAGCCATAGCTAGGGCACACCGGAGCACCCGCTCGCCTCAGATCCAGACCCAAAATTAGGAATCGAGCCCGATGTGTCGGGGCACCCCTTTCCGTAGGTCTCGTCCCCTGGCCCCCTTCTCGTACTTTGTTCGTTCTTTTTTGGGCTGGTTTTTCAGCCCCTATCCTCAATGGGCGAGCGCCTTCTCTTTCCGTTAGGAGCGTTCACACTGCCCACTAGGCTGATTCGGATGCTTACCGAGCCCAGAAGTTGCTGATCCACCGTGTTATCACATTCACACTGGCGAGTCGCCAAAGCGGGGGGCCCTGGAGCGGCCTGCAAATCCAACGTTGTGACCTTGCCTGTCCCCACCGCTTACGACCAGTTGTTGCCCACCAAACGGTGTCACAAAGCTATCCAACCTTCACCAGCGCCGCAGGGGCCCCTCCCACGGCGGCCGCCGCCGCCGCTGCCGCCGCCGCCGCCGCTGCCGCNGCCGCAGCCGCCGCCGCCGCCTGTGCCGCGCCGCCTCCTTCTGCGGAGACGGTGCCGGAGGCCAGGACGGAGGTCCAGGAAGCGTCGTGGCAGGATTGCCGTTGCACGAGAAGCAGTCACGCCGCTGAGGTGGAGGTCCGCAGCGGCCGGCAAGGATGGCCGCCGCCGACCGCTCAGAAGCCTTTACGGGAAGGCGGAAGCGAGCTCGGACGCGCCTCGCCATGTGGTGATGCGAACCAGCGAGTGGCGGAGCAGTGGGGCGTAGGCGGCCGCCATGGGTGCGACGCGCAAGCTGCAGGGCGAGATCGACCGCGTGCTGAAGAAGGTCCAGGAGGGCGTCGACGTCTTCGACGGCATCTGGAACAAGGTGCGCGGCCGTTCTGAGGCCAGCTGATTGTCTCGGACTAACCGACGCTGCCATTTTCCGCTGGTGCTTTTAAACGTCCAGCTGTTTGTCTTCCAGTAGTTGGCGCTTCTGTCTTGGCTTGAGAGCCCAGTTAGAGCAGGTGGCTCTAATGAGCAGCAGCGGCATGGTAGAATCAGCAGAAGGGTAGAAGAGCCCCCTTGTGAGCAGTGCCCAGCAAGCCCCCCTTAGCTGTTTGAGATTGCTCCACCTGCTACTTCACGAGCTGCACAGCTGCAAAGCTGAGGCCTCGGGCAGCAGGGCATGTGAGTGAGGTGTATACTTTAGTAGCAAGCCCGTTGGTGCTTTGCAGCTATTTGTCTGTGCTACTATCTCTGTGGGCTGTAGCTGACAATCTCTATCAAGCTAGTAAAGATGAAGATGACAACCCAAGCAGCAACACACCAGGGTTTAGTTGCCCCGTGCTGCCGTGGCAGTGAAGACGCCAGCTGGCTTTGCCAAGAGACAATTCATAGTGGGTGGCCGTGCATTGGCTATCTAACGTCGTTAGCGGAGGGTTTGAGGATTTGGGTTTTTAGGAGTTGTCCTTTTTGCAAGGATTGACCAAGACATGCTGGGGGACATGATCAGGTGTATGATACAGACAATGCCAACCAAAAGGAAAAGTACGAGGGGGACTTGAAGAAGGAGATTAAGAAGCTGCAGAGGTACCGGGACCAGATAAAGACGTGGATACAGTCCAGTGAAATCAAGGACAAGAAGGTTGGGGCCTGCTTACCAGAGGTTCTGACAAGTCCTTATGCTGAGACTGGAGGATGCTTGCCATGTCTGCAATCTGCTCTGTGCATATTGGTGCCCATATTGCATGCTGCTGACAGTATCAGAAATTGTCAATGGAAGTAATTGATTGATATTTGTGTGTGGATGTCAATGTGTCATCATCTGGAGATTGTGGAATTCAGTATTACTACTTGGAGGTCAGCTGAAGGTCTCAGCTGTTGGTGTTGATTTCTCTTGAAGCAGGCCTTGATAGATGCCAGGAAGCAAATAGAGAGGGAGATGGAGAGGTTTAAGGTCTGTGAGAAAGAAACCAAGACAAAGGCCTTTTCTAAAGAGGGCCTAGGGCAGCACTCCAAGCTGGTGAGGACAGGAACTGTCTGCAATGTCTTGTGTTCTCTGCCCGAGCTGTATTCAAGGGGGGGGCTAACTGCACCAAAGCGCAAGCATTAATGGAGTGCCCGCGCAAGCCCTGAATCTAATGGTGGTCCAGGGCTTTGAGATAAAGATGAAGGGTTGGAGCAAAAACAGACAGTAGATGTCAGTAAGGTGTCCAGGTGCAGCTGATTGAAGTTGAACCATGATTGATATGCAGGATCCAAAAGAGAAGGCCAGGACCGAGTCAAGAGAGTGGCTCAACAACATGGCAAGTTCTCATGAGCAATTTATAGTGGAAGTATTTGACATTGATGCACTGGCTACAGCCTTTTTGGTCATGTAGCAGGGTATGAGTGCACCTTTGAATTCATGGACAAGCCCGTGCACAGAAGGCCAGACTTTGAAGTGGCACTGCGATGTCCGTCGTGTAGGTTGCGGAGCTGGAGTCTCAGATTGACTCCTTTGAAAGTGAGATGGAGGGCCTCCAGGTCAAGAAGGGGAAGCAGCGGCCTCCTCGTTTGGTATGTCATTTGCACGCTTTTGTCGATGTGGCTGTGTCATAGGCAATCTAAATTAGAGCACATTCATCATAACAAGGTACTACCGGCACACTCTGCACAGACACACTTGGAGGAGTCCATAGTGAGGCACAAGGCCCACATCAACAAGCTGGAGATGGTCCTGAGGCTGCTGGACAATGATGAGCTCCAGCCAGAGCAGGTGGCTGACGTCAAGGACCTTGTCGAGGACTACGTGGAACGAAATCAGGTGAATACTCTTATCAGCTTGAGTGACTGCCCAATTCGTAGTTACAGCAAAATCTATGGCTTCGTATGCAAACGAGGGTGCATGTAAGTAGGGTTGTTACATATCGGTGAGAAGAGGTGGTGGGCAACAGCTTTTACTTCCGAGCTTTGGGCACATTCTTGGACAAATGTGAGGCATAGCGACCTCATGAAAGACACGACTTTGGCTGTGCAGGATGACTTTGACGACTTTGAAGACGTTGATGATCTGTACCAATCCTTGCCCTTGGAGAAATTGGACGCATTGGAGAGCTTGGACGCTATCCCTGTCGTACCAACGGCCGTGGTTGTTAAGGAAAAGGCAAGCCGCTGTAAAAGCATTCAGCTATGCAGGGGCTCAATTTGTCAACACATGATGCACATGTTTGTAGCCAGACTTTGCTGCCTGCTGCGTATCTATCATGCTGCCAGCCCTGGCATGAGACATTGTAGCATGAATGTCAAGCAGGGTCGAGGACCCTAAAACTTAAACCCTGAACCCTAAATCAGCATGGTTAAACCACGATATGTTCAGCATGTAAGCGTCTTCTTCTGAGAACTGCGCATGGCCTTCCCCTTGCAGGCAGCAGTGGCTGCTGCCACGGGCATGGTTGTTCCAGCCAACTTGAAGCCCCCACTTCCTCCTCCCCCGGCTGCCCAGCAAGCGGTATAGCCCTCACTACTGTAGCACAGTGTTCCTGTCCTTCAGACATAGTCATTTTGAGCCGCTCAATCACAGTGACTGACATCCTCCTTGTGATAGGCTACTCTGTGTTGCCTTCCTGCTTGAATTGATGTGCACCTGTCAGTGATCTGACTGTATATTGTTGTTATGATGGTGAGCAGGCTGCAGCAGCAGCAGCCCTCCTAACGGCAGCAAGTTCTGGTGGACCATCTCCCAGTACCAATGGTGACGCAGTTGAGGACTCACATGCGACTGAAAGCGCTCAGTTGGAGTCAGAGGCGAGCACGTCGCCTGCAGCACTGCTGCCGGCACACTCTGGCCCCGCTGTACTGAGCCCACAGACTGCGGGTGGTCTCATGTCTGCTCCGAGCCCTGTGCTCTTGAAGGCATCAGAGCTCAGCCGGACTTTGAGCAGCGGTAAGAGCAAGTTGCAGCCAGACTTGGCCTGTTCTTACTGTTTCTTTTGCACTTTGCTTTTTGGCATGCGTTCATTGACGTTATGGCAGCAGATATTGTCCATTTTCGTCTTATTGTTATGCTCATTAACACAGCATTCAATCTGAACATGCTGAGAAGTTGTTGGTGTGCTATGACTCCTGCAGGGCGGGCAGCGCCCATAAGCAGCGCCGCTCCCCTCCTGGCAGCGCGGCCAAGCTTGGCGAGGGTGGGCCCACCCGCTGCTCCTGCCGCCGGGGTGCCGGGAGCGGCGCTTGCCCAGCGCCCCAAGGAGGATGACGGCGCTGCAGCCAGCGGGGTGCTCTCGACTCAGCTCGGCACCCGCCGAGTGGGCCCAGGCATCTCCAGCGACATCCCAAGCCTCGGGAGGGGCAGTGTGCCACTTGGTGCCGGCGTTGGTCGAGGTCTGTCGACACAGCCGCCCCATCTGCAGGTATACCATAGCCTGTAACCTCGCACGCTCACTGAAGGTCTTCCATTGACACATTGCTGCAAGAGCCTTGCAAGCTCTTCATTAGCAAGTCAGTCTCATCGTTGGAGTTGTCCGTATAACCCATGTCCGTAGGACAGGGGGGCCCTTGCGCAAGCAAAAGCTTGAAGTTACCATCTTGTCAAAGTGCATGCACGAACTCCCAGAGTTCATCTACGTCCTGCCGTGTATGCAGCTGCTCTGGTCAAGTCAAGGACAAACATAACAAATGTGCAGGCAAAGCAATGACGAAGGAGGTCTCGGCTTGTCAACCACTGCCCTTTGAGCTGATGGCTTCAATTCTTACCGTTGCAGTTCCAGGCGGGAGCGGCGAGGACGGAGATTGCGCCCGATCAGAAGCAGCGGTACATCTCCCGCTTCCAGCAAGTGCAGCAGCAGGGCGTCGGGCCCACGGTGCTGGCCGCGGCCGCTGCGGCCGCGGCCGCCACAGCAGGCGCTGCCCAAGACAGTGGGCAGTCGGCGACGCAGGACACGGCGGTTGCAGAAGGGCAACATCAACCAGGGGCTGTTAGCATGCAGGTGGATTCTCCAAGCTTGATTGAATTGCATCTAGGCAGTTGCATAGAAGACACTGCCATTCTTGGAAAGCAAGCACATACTTTCACAAGGGCATGCTCTGGTCAAGCCATTGATGACTTTCACAAGGCTTATGCGCAGCCTCACCAGCAGCCCGTGCTGCAGCCCCCGGGATTGCAGCCACCAGGTGCAGTCAGCTCCACAGACCAAGCTGACAAGAACCGTCACTCAGGTAACTCCAACCTGCTCTGAGGATGTTGACTGCAGCTCCGATGATCTCATATTTTCAGGACATCACATGGTGGACTTGCTGTTTACAGATACCTGCACTCAGCAGCTTCGTACTCTGAGCTCAGGACAGAAGAGCATACTGAGGCCATGTGCAAGAGACTTAGCCCTTGAGAGATGAGATCAGGGCCGCACTGATTGATTGGCTGCCAACATATCTCTCAACTTCTATTGGGCTCGCTGCAGACGCCGACGAACGGCACATGCTGCCGGAGAAGGGCCCCAGCCAGCAGGAGGCAAGCCAGGGCGAGGACGTTGGCGACATTACTGCCTCACTCGACCGCAGCCTCTCTCTGCACGACGACACCGCAAAGGCTGACACGGTAGATTGACATTGTCTGAAATTTGGAAGCCTCATGTTCATACCGTCTATAAGTAGCATACTATAGAAAATCAGAGTCACATGCAAGTCTTGTGTTATGCATACTAGCTCCTCCAATTGTGTTCCTCAGTGATACCATTGCAGCGGTTACTTTATGAGACCTTACATGTGTGGATCACTTGACACTGTGGACAGTTGCATTGTCGTTATATGACATGTAAGCGGCTGATCAGTCTCTTACGCTTGTCCCTGCAGGCTCAGCTCACCTTGTCGCAGCACTTGCCATCCGCGACGAGCTCCAGTCTAAGTCATCTGGACTCCACCCCGGTGTCACTGAACCCTGTGCAGCAGAGTGGCATGGCGGCCCTCTCAGGGGGCCCCGGCGTAATTGGCCGCAAGCCCATTGCGCCGGAGCCGGCTCAGCAGCTGGGGCCCAGCGAGGACCCCGCGGCTGCCGCAGCTTCCACGTCGTCGTCGTCAGCACCAGCAACCTCCACAGTGGGCTTGAGCGCTGGCGGCTTCGGCCTGGCAGGAGCCATGCCGCCGCTGCATGGTTACCAGGATCAGATCGTGGACCTGCGACTACTGGAGGCGGCATTTCGTAACATACCGCAGGCCAAGGACTCAGAGCGACCACGGAGCTACACGCCAGTAAGCTGGAAAGCCGAAAATTGAGCTGTCTGAGGAGATACTCACAATTCAAAATTTGCTTGCTGATCTGCTGCATGTTGGTAATTGACATCTTGTGCTGGTAAGAGTTGCTCTGTCGCTGGATTGCTTCTGATCAAAATTCATATGCCGTTTCAGAGAAATCCTACTGCAACACCCTCTAGCTACCCGCAGGCGCCCGCTAGCATTGTGGAGAATCCACAGTTGTGGGAGCGGTTGGACACGGATGTGCTCTTCTTCGCCTTCTACTACCAGCAGGTTTGCCAGTCATCGTTTGACAGGGCTGTTGCTACTCTGCAATAACTACTGCAGCTGGTTTAGATTAAGCAGGCCAGCTGACACAGAATGTGAGTGCAATCGATCTTGAGTCTATGGGGCCTTAATGTGCAAATTATCTCCTCCTGCTGAGTTACTTTTATCTGCGCTTGGTGCTGGTGAGATCTCACAGATGTTGCGCCATTCTGATCGGGCCTGCAGGGTATGTACCAGCAGTATCTAGCAGCCAAGGAGCTGAAGCGTCAGTCATGGCGCTACCATAAGAAGTACAATACATGGTTCCAACGGCATGACGAGCCCAAGCATACCACGGAGGAGTACGAGCAGGGTACATATGTCTACTTTGACTTTCACATTGTTCACGACGACTCTCAGACTGGCTGGTGAGTGCAGTTGCCTGTCATAGCACACATGTTCACTCGGTCCACCGCAATACTTTTTGTGTGGAACTTTGCTTGCCAGCCACCTTCGTAAGGTCGCCCCACTGGACGAACTAGTTGACCAATCAGTGAAGCCCACCTTATGCTTGTCAATTTCAGTACTATTTGTTGACCTCTAATCTACAGTATGCTGTCATATGGAAGTCTCTCTGTGGCTGGACGTGGGCTCAGATTAAGTTACTAGCTGTTACTTGTAGCCATGGTAAATAGACTAGACCAGACCAGGTCTTCTTCTGGTATCGTTTGGCTTCATTTGGAAATGCATGATCAGTTTGACGTCTAATCGACTGCTAGGAGTCTGCTCCTGTTTCGGAGCATTTCTACCAGTGGCTCACGTATCGTCATTTGCTTGCACAGGTGCCAGCGCATCAAGACAGAGTTTACATTTGAGTACAGCTTCTTGGAGGACGAGCTCGTGTGAGGATCCACAGGAGGCCCGCCAGATGGCAATTCCCATCTTGACGTGTATTTATTGTCTCGCCTTTGTCATATTATACGCGCTGAACGTGCGGCAAAATGAGTGGCAAAAGCATATAGTCACATGGTCTGGAAGTTCACTTGGCCCCTTCTTCATGGGCAGATAGTACTCTTTGTGCTGACAGCAGGAAGGACTCCTTAGGCTGGCCAACTCCGAGCTGCCAACAGCTCATCATGCCTTGGGCATTCAAAGGGAGATCTTGTCGTTGGGGCATGCATGCGGCTTAGAGGATAAGGAAAGGAATTGCACCATCTCTCCTGGGCTTCAGTGGTGACAAGGGAGAAAGTTGAGCTCAATTGCAGGTCACTAGCCACGGCACAACGCTAAGCCAGACGTGCATTTTCGGGCTTAGTACAAGCGGAGGGAGTGACTGTGGACTTGCTCGAGGGCAAGGTGATGTGGGTGTAGGCATTGCAGTGCAACATGCATTGGTCATGAGCTCCTGTGAGTTGACTTGGAGGCCTTCGGATGACGCACTTGTCACAACCTTAGGGAGATGGGGTTCGTGAAGGAAGTCGTGTGGCCAAGGTACTAGGCTAGCTCTTGTGATGCTAGAAGCAGAGGGGGAAAGGATGTGGGCTAGCCCTTGCGAGTCTGATACTACTATATCTTCGCAGTCTACCTGCCAGTCAACATATACGATCACAAGTGAGGAGCCCGTCTAGCATAATGAGTATGGTTTTCTGATCAGGCGCGACAGAAGCATGGGCAGAGAGCTTGGGGCTTTGGCACAAGGATGTGTCGGCTTCAATTCCACTTTAATGGTGTGGGCCTTCCCTCAGAGATGCTGCTCTCTATTGGTGGCGAAGCAGGCAGCAATATTCCGCTCTCTGCCATATATATTTGAACACCCTAACTGCTGTTTATTGCAGTGGTGTGGGCCACCCATTGAACATGCTGCTCTATGTGGATAGCAAAGCAGGCAGCAACCTTAGCTCTTTGCCACATTCTACTCTACGCCCTGGCTGATGCCCACACTGGTTGTGTCATCAACCAAAATTTAGTTTCATGAGCAACCATCACTACTTTTCAATGACCTTGATGACCAAGGTTGTCGTCCCTGTTCATCACCCCTCTTCCTGCTCCTGGGCAGCCCGGATGCCGAGCCATTTATTGATAAGCTCATTGTTGCCATTGGATGTCCCGGTTGGCCTGCTCGCAGGTAATGGCAACAATAACCTGCAAGCGTTACGCGTGAATGACATATGACCCCATGCTAACACCGAAGTAAACGACGACCTTCTCAGTCAATGTCCACTGTTGGTCACCATTACAAGCTGCATTTGAGTCGTGAAGGCTTGCTACAAGCTCTCTTACACAAAAGCTTAAGGTGCACATCATTGATCCAGTGATATGGGTGTTGGGGCATATGCTCGCATCATTCACACAGTTCCATTGATGAGCAACTCAAGATTCGTTCCTCATCTGTCATTGGGAAAGATATAAGTGCTATCCATTGTCTGCTAGGGTGAGACAAGTAGTGACACCCACTGTCCATGCTACACCTATGCATTGACTGGATACAACTGGTCACCTTCACCTAAATTGTTAAGTATGACTAAAGAGGTAAGGCATGCTGTGGGTTACCATCAAAGCACCGCCTTTTAATAGCGATCACTTGAAGGTTCTAACATGCAGGACTAATGTCAAGGACATGGGAGAGAATCTATCTCTTTATACGTCTAGCATCTGCAAATTCATCCTAGGCGCCATGGTCTCAATGAGCTGTCGTCGAGGTTGCACCTGCAAATGCTCCTCTATCCTTGTCAACTGGGCTTCAAAATGCAGGAGGCAAGCAACCAAGATGCTCATGGCTACCCTCAGCAAACTGCCCATCATAGCCTTCGCAAGCTGAAAAAGGGACTCCAGCAGAAGAAGTGAGAAGAGTCGAATTGGCAGGTCATTGTACCTTGTTGCCCATGAGGACGGAGAAGACATGACTGGCTTCTGCCACCTCCTCCACTGTGAGCTGCTTCAAAGTACGCTTGGAAGGGTCAAGTGTTGTCTCCCAGAGCTGCTCAGGCATCATTTCCCCCAGCCCTAAGGCAGCAATTTAAGCAACCCACAAAAACAAAGTGGTACCAATTAGTGAGGCACATTTCCGGACTAGAGCTTGTACACAGGAAAAAAGGAGAACGGACACTTGGAGGAGAGGGCGGTGGCTGTGAACACTGGAAAAAGCATGCTTGGTGCACTTTGAGCAATGATTTTGTTAAGTGAGTGCAGAATGGAAAACAGTTGGCTCCAACTTGGTACTTACCTTTGAATCGCTGGATATTGTAAGACGTTGTTGGAGACAAGCTGGCCAGGTACTTCCGAAGGTCTTCATCGCTGTAGCAATACTGCACGTGCCGTCCACGCTCAACCTGCACAGCATCACTGACGGGTAAGTTGCCAAGATACCTGCTGCAGTGGACTAAGCGTGACTGCTGACAGGCGATGAGCACAGGGTGGCTGAGGATGGTCCTCAGCCAGTGGCAAGGACTCGTACAGCAACTACATCAATCCCAGCTTGGCAAAGCTGTGGCAAGCCCTGGTATGGGTGCTCTGCCTCAGCGTTCAAGTAGCAATCAACACAGCCAGTGGTTTTGACCTTGTAAAGTGGTGGGACGCCGACGTAAATATGCCCTCTCTCAAAGAGCTCCCTCTGCAGCCAAGAGTAATGCAACGTGCATGTCGATTTAAGGTTTAGGGCAGATGAATGCTGCATGTATCTGAGTGATCATGAGGATGGTGCATGCAACATTGACCTTGAAAGCATCCACACTTATAGCAGGTGCAATGTGCAAGAGGCACCAGCATACCTGGTATCTAAAGAGGAATGTCAAGAGAAGTGTTCTAATGTGAGCCCCATCTACATCGGCATCGGTCAATATGATAATCTTGTGGTACCGCAGCGCTTGCTTGTCAAACTCTTCCCCCTGCAAATTCCAAATCATATGTCATCCACCACTGACTGCAGCAGGTCAAGTATGTCCTGAGACTTGTGCATCAGGCATACGAAGTCACTGTTGCCTTATGCTTGAAAAGTGCAGTGCCATTCCAAACCTTCAAGCCAAGGCCCAGCCCAAGGATGAGATTCTGAAGCTCCTGGTTCTTATAGATTGCCGCATCGTCCTTCCGTTCAATATTCAGGATCTTCCCTCGAAGGGGTAGCACAGCCTGTCATGCAATCTGTACTATGTCAATTGTGTACTGATAGTGCCCGGCCAAAGACACCTGCTTCCTCACTAATATGATGTCTTCCTAATCTGATGTCTCTCCAATTGGGACAAGCAAGCTTGGCCTTCACGGAGGGACAAGAAGCTGACAGTGATACTCAGCTTGCTTGTTAAGCAAGGCATGGACAATAACCTGGAAGCGGCGATCGCGTCCCTGCTTGGCACTGCCTCCAGCAGAGTCACCTTCAACAATCAATATTTCTGCAGCGTGGCAAAGCAGAGTCC
Organism: Spirogloea muscicola; assembly: GCA_009602725.1. Classification (NCBI taxonomy): domain Eukaryota; kingdom Viridiplantae; phylum Streptophyta; class Zygnematophyceae; order Spirogloeales; family Spirogloeaceae; genus Spirogloea; species Spirogloea muscicola. The sequence goes on from WELB01000035.1 coordinate 150,995, forward strand.
TTGCTTAATCACAGCTACATGCTATTAGCAGCTATATATCTTTGAGCTGCCTAAGTCCAGCAGGTTGGAGTAAGCTGTGCCCTGACCTGACAGTTCTGGATCAGTGCAGGAGCAATCTGCAAGCTTCCCAGGCAGAGTGGAGGACTTGAGCACACTCTTCCGCCGGACAAGCTCCCGAGCTGTTTTTGCTGCCTCAGCTGCCTGGCAGTAGATGCAGCACTTTCAGAAGCGTCAGATGACAAGGTAAACAGCTGCTTCAAGTAACACCTCACTGTACATTGTCAACGACGTCTAGAATATGAAATTATACCCGTGCAGCCTGGAGGCCCTTGTTAATGATGGCCTCTAGCGTGGAGGGGTGCGTCTCCAGGTACTCTGTGACCGATTCACCCACCGCTTGCTCCACGACCTTGCGGACCTCCGGGTTGCCGAGCCTTGTCTGCAACAGGGCCGACAACCAATTTGCCAATGATTCCCCTGGGTGGTTTGCTGCAAGGGCAACTTGTCAGATTGCAGTTGATTCATAGAAGGAGACAGTTGGCAGCACAGGACCAAGTACCTTAGTTTGTCCTTCAAACTCAGGGTTGGGCACTTTGACAGAAATCACGCAGGTGAGGCCCTCCCGAACATGCTCCCCAGCGAGGTTCTCGTCCTTGTCCTGACATGAAAGACCAAGTGAGGGCTTGTCAGATCCTAAAGATGGTCCTCAAGCGCCATTGCAAGATAAGCATGCAGGTTGTCAGCACAGTTGTTATACCAGCATCCTCTTGACTAATTTGTGCATGTGAGCTGAACAAGGTTTTTCACAAGTCAATAAACGGTACAAACAACAACCTTGAGGAGCTTGTTCTTGCGACCTAACGTGTTGAGAGAGCGAGTGATTGCGGACTTCAGTCCCTCAACATGACTACCACCATCTGAGGTCCGTATGCTGTTGGCGTAACCTAGTAACGTATCTGTGTACGAGTTTGAGCACCTGGTGCAATGACGACGGGGTAGGCTTATAAGTTGAGGACTGCTCCAATACTTGATGAAAACATGTAATGTTACGCTATGGTTGGAGCTGAGGACACCTTGCCCAACTCAGGCAAGAGTATGTCCTTGCCTTACCACTGTAGAGCAACATCAACAGTGACACCCTTTCGCTCCTTCTGGAACACAATGGGCTCGTGGAGATGCTCCTGGACAGGCAGACCAGTCTTTTTGGGTCAGGATGCTTGGGCACCACTTGTATACGATTAATTTACGGGTTGCAACAGCACGATCAAAACAACCAAGCCCTTTGCCACATCGCCAAGACAGCTTGGTGGCATAGTGCTAGGTTGTGCTGCTGGTCAGGGGCCCAACCTTGTCACTGTTTAGCCATGTGAGGTAGTCTCTCAGGCCATTCAAAAAGTGAAATTCAGAGGTGCGACTCTTTTCCTTGATAGAATGCTCCTCGTGCACCCTAATTTGCACCTGCATCTTACCCAAGGTCCTAATATCATGAACTAGAGGCTCACTCTTTACAGGGAGGTCACGCCGACGAATTGCAGAAGAAGCCAAGACGCTGCATTGCACTGGCGGATGCAATGCACATGATTGTGTTCTCATACCCTCAAATTCAGGAAGGCTAGCTCGCGTAGCCGAGATGAAATAGTGCCAAAGTCAAACCCAGTTGTTGTTGTGAATACTGCAAGTGGAGGGAATAGCTATCAGCAGCAGTGGCTCTCTGTTTGCTACCATGCATGCGGGTAGACATCCACTGCACCGTTGACATTGAGGATAGGGGCACTTGCTCTGGGGGTCAGGCAGAAAGACCACCCTCGTGCCGGTACGGCCCTGCTCATTGTCAGGGAGAGGATGGCTTGCCAGAGGCGCCACAGGCTCGCCTCGGCAGAATGCCTGCTGATACTCCTGCCCATTCCTCCAGACTGTCACTTCCAGTCTCTGCCACAACCGGCAAGTGTGCATTGTGCACCATCAGCACGGCTCGTACTACAGGTAGAGATTCTTTAGCCACTACATTCCCCTCATGAATATCTGCAGGGTATTTGAACCAAGTGGAAGCTTGTGATCTGAGGCAGTAGAAAGCGGACTGACCTCTGACAGAGCATTCACAACAGAGACGCCAACTCCATGGAGGCCGCCAGAGACCTTGTACCCACTGCCATCGCCGCCAAATTTGCCTCCTGCATGCAGCACCTGTAGGGGCCGGGCCCAGAGCCACATCATATACAGTCCTTTCCTCAGAATCACAGGCTGAAAGTGCTGAAGGCTGGGAGTGTGTTTGCTGGCTGTCGTGCAAATGAGCATGGCGAGGTTGGAACTGATTAACAAATTGGAAAACATTGCTGCACCTATGCACTTGCTGACCCTAATCCCTGAGTTTTACAACCACAGATTATCATTACATCCTGGGTCAGGAGGTCACCGTGAGCACTGTCTCTAGCGCTGACTTGCCCGTGGCAGGGTGAAGGTCGGTTGGGATCTGCGAGGTTGAGGACCATTTCATGAGCTTGCGCAGATTAATCTTGGACTAAGTGAGAAATCCTATAAATCGACATCCCTAGCAACTGTGCTGGCGGCTGAAAGCGACATGGAAGTCGCACATGCAAGGAAAAATCACAACATCCAACCCGGAGGCCTGACCCAGGCTTGCCTTCAGGCATACAGGAGAGCAGTGAAACTCACCCCCCTCCCATTGTCGCTCACAGCCGCGGAGCCGTCTGCGCGCAGCACCACCTCTACCATAGAGGCATAGCCAGCCTGCGCCTCGTCAATGGCGTTATCTACCACCTCGTAGACCTGACCATGAACAACGCAAAGTGTGAACGTATGAACAACACAAAGTGTGAACGTATAGTTTAATAACTAATGTGAGGGAACATGCCTCAATATCCTGCTGCCCGAACAAATCATGCTGCAGGGTGCCAAAGCATTCAAGGACAACCAGGTGGTGGAGGCCGCGGGCGCCGGTGCTGCCAATATACATCCCCGGCCGCTTTCGCACGGGATCTAGGCCTTCCAGCACCTGCACGTAAGAAGAGGCAGCAGGCAAATCACCAGTTTAGCAGGCCTTGCCACCATCTTTGAGAGCTGCCAAGGAAGACTTCCTCTGCAGCACTGGAGCACGCTCCTCTACTTTGCTCTCAGCAATTGGCTAGCATAGACCCAATGTTGACAACTTCGACCCAGGAGTATAGATTCTAAACACTGCACTTCAAGCACTTCACGAATGTATTTGCCCCAAAGCCTCAACTCTACAATCTTCGACTTTTCAAGGTGATGGTAATGCTGGAGCTGGACCTGGGTATTACTTTTCCAACAAAAGTACAGGACAAATGAGTTGCATGTCATGCAAGTGGTCAGCTGCCAGATGCCAGACATTTGCGCATGCACCTCTCAGGCTTAAACCCTAGACAGCAAGCTCCTGGAGCAGCCCCACAGCCAGTGCAGGACATCCAGAAGCAAGCATGCAGAAGCTGAAACAAGTTGGAATGCCGGCTGGGTGGCGCTCATTGAAACCAGGTTGGAACCAGGCGCATTCGTTCACTGCACAGCCTGACCAGGCTCCATATTGCCATTGCTTTTGAGGTGCCTACTTGATTGTGCTAAGGGGGTGAGACCTGACAATGAGCAGCAGCCAGGATGGAGCAAAGCTGCGCCCTCACCGTGATCTGTTCGGCGCCGTAGCTCCCAGAGTAAGTGCCGCTGTCACCGCTGGAGGGGCCGATGGTGGCTGCCCTCTCCTCCACAGCCGGCGGCTCCGCCACGCCAGCGGGCGCCACCGCCGCGGCCTGGCTTCGGAGGCCGCACCGCAAGGGGGGTGCCGACGGCAGCAGGTCACGTCGTCGGGGCGAGGAGGCCAGTCGCCAGGGCGGCGGAGCGCCCCACTGGCTCAAAGGAAGCCCCGAACGGGGCTGCGAGGTGCCAGCCGAAGCGAGCCGAGTGGCAGCCTCGGCTCTGAGGACGGCCGCCTGGCGGCGCAGGAGTCGCGCGGCGGCCGCCGCCGCCGCCGTGCGCGGCGACATGACGGCGGCCTGCAGAGTTGCGGCAGCGGCGCCGGCGTCCATGGCCTGTCGTCAAAGCATGAGCCGCGGCCGGCGGACAGGACGAATGAAGCCCGCGATTCGAAGCTCGGCGGCAAGGCGGAAGTCCAGCGCCGCCCGGCGCGTCTCCGCCGCCGCTGCTGCCGCCGACGCCGCCGCCGCCGCCGCCGACGCCA
>WELB01000035.1:157083-198395 GCA_009602725.1 Spirogloea muscicola
CGAGTTTCGGCCTGTTTGCAGCGTGCTCAGGCTAGTGCCTTGCACCAGAAAGCTGGGCGAGCTCTAGTAGGTGGCAGAAGGGCTCCGTTCCTGGCATCTAGTATTCATGCATCGAGTAGTGACCTTTATGTTTTGACCCGTGGTTATTGAGCGGGTCAATCTGCTGTAGGTTACGTAGATTTATAGATGTGCTTGCCTTTGTACCTGGCCATTTGGCCTACATTTCTTTCTAATACACGATCTTTTCCTTGCCCCCATTGGGAGTACCACCACTTCTTCAGAAGAAAGAGCTCGCCCATTGAGGATAGGGGCTGGACCAGCCAGCCCAAAAAGAATGAGCAGAGTACAAGAAGCCCAAGAAGAAGGGGGCCAGGCGAAGCACTAAGGCGAAGCACTAAGAAAGAAGCACACAAGAAGAAACAAAGCAGCTACTAACTACTCAGTAACCCCTGCTAAGCAGTCGCAGGTCAGAGAGGCTATTCTTCTTCTCTCTTTGCCAGAATAAAAGCCGTGCGGCGGTGGCGCACCTGGGGGGCGGCACGAGGCGCACGAGGAGCGCCGCGGCGCTCCAGCGCCTCCGGTGATGGCGCCCCACGTTGTTGACTCCTTACGACCTTGCCAATTCGCAGAAGAAGTGGCACTCCCAATGGGGGCAAGGGCTGCGAAAAGCCAGGCCCAAAAGAATTGACAAAGGTTTGGAGGGGCCTACAAGCGATTAGCAGCTACAAAGGGGCCGGAAGAAGCTATGTCAGAACAGGGGGAGGATGGATCACTCAGTAGGTACGAGTGAGTAGCCTCAGATCCGACAGACTAGCTGCCGGGAAACTATCCCCTGACGAAAGCCGGAGGCCGCAGCAAGAGCACGGCCAGCACGCAGATGCAGAGCGTGGGCCATGGACCGCTGGAGGGATACTGACAACCTCATATCAAATACCTGAGCCCACGAGCCAGCTGCATTGAAGTCAGCCGGCTCGCCGCGCCTACGGGACACAGCGCGCCGCGGCCCTGGCGATCGGAAGGAAAGTGCTTGCCCATAGAGAAGAGGGGCTGGCAAAGCCAGCCCAGAAAGAATGGACAATGTCCAAAGCCAAAGAATGAAGAACCGCACAGCTAGGCATCTAGACAACTAGACACGATGGAACCACAGGAAGCTCAATACCTGCGGGTAAGCAACATCATGTCAAAGTAGCTCGAAGCTGGAAAAGAAGCACTCTGACGCGTTCCAGAAGCAGCCGCGATAGCGCGGCCTGCACGCGAGTGGACGGCATGAGCGAGGGAGCGTTGGAAAATGCTCGCCCATAGAGAAGAGGGGGCTGGCACAGCCAGCCCAAAAAGAATGGACAATGTCAAAGAAAGACTCGCTGTGGAAGAAAGGAAGTGGCACTGTGAGAAGCCAGCCCGAAGAGAATTGACAAAGGTTCGAAGGGGCGTTGGAGGGACACGGAGAGCCACATCCGGAATACCTGGGCCAGGGAGCCGACCGCGTTGAAGCCGGGGAGCCCCCCTGGCAGACCCGGCCGCCGCTCGATGGCCTGCCGGGTAAGCCGCTGGAGGAGATCCAGCCAGCCGCTGCCATAAGCCCCGTGGAAGTCGATGGCAAGGGCCGCGAATTCGTCGCCTAAGGGGTGATCTGCATACTTCCGCTCCTTGCCTCGGGCCGCCAAAGCGACCGCATGCCCAGCGGTCGACGCAGAAACGCAGAACGCGATCGACGTTCACGAGGCTTTCGGCAGCCGCTGGCTGGATCTCCTCCAGCGGCTTGCCCGTCAGGCCATTGACCGGCGGCCGGGTCTGCCAGGGGCGCTGCCCGGCTTCACCGCCGCCGGTTCGTTAGCCCAGGTCTTCCGAATGCGCCTGGCGGTATCGTTCCAACGAACCCTTGCCCACGCCGTCCACACGCGAGCAGGACGTGCTCTGGCCGCCGCCTCTGGGTCTCGGCGGAGTGCCACCTTCCCTGCAACGAGCTACTCCGACCTGATGTTGCACACTCGAGGGTACTGAGCTTCCATAGTGCGTTGTCGTGTTTGGTAGAATAGTCCTTTTTGGGTACCTCTTTCTTTGGCTTTGGACATTGTCCATTCTTTTTGGGCTGGCTTTGCCAGCCCTCTTCTCTATGGGCGAGCACTTCTCTCAAATATATGGGGGGTTCACTCTCTCTTGGGAATCTGGTAAAAGTGGGTTCCCTCTCTCTCATCCTTGCCCCCACTGAGAGAGCCCCTTTCTTTCTCTTGCATGAGCTTTTGTCTGAATTGTGTGCTGGCTTAAATTTGGTCACCCTCTAAATCATGCGCACCGCGCGCCCTCTCTCTTTTGGTGGCTGGCCATCTTTGCATGTAATGGCTCGACCCCTGTAGACAGGCAATCAGGCGGTCAAGTCCTTATTGGGTTCGGATATAGGGTAAAGCCGCGTCTCCACCTCGCGGGCACCCGCCCGCAGCTGTGCGAAAGTGCGCGCCCATTGAGCATAGGGGCTGGAAAAGCCAGCCCATAAAAAGAATGAACAAAGTACGAGAAGGGGGCCAGGAGAAGCGCTAAGACAAAAGCACCAAAAGAAACAAAGCAGCTATGAATCACTCAGTAACCCCTGCTAAGCAACCGCAGATCAGAGATGCTAGGCTCCTGGAAGTGGTCACCGAGCCCTTTGGTTGAGCTTACTTTCGTTAATTCGGAAGAGCTGCTTCTTGAATATCGCTGTACGGCTTCTTCAGACCTGTCAACTCCTTTGGGGCTGGCTTTTCACAGAAAGAAGAAAGGGCTCGCCCATTGAGGATAGGGGCTGGACAAGCCAGCCCAAAAAAGAATGAACAAAGAACAAAGAGGGCCAGAGGAAGCCAGAGGAAGCGCTAAGAAACCAAAGCACACAAAGAAAGAACGCAGCTACAAATTACTCAGTAACCCCTGCTAAGCAGCCGCAAATCAGAGAGGCTAGGGTCCTGGAAGTGGGTCCCCCCCCAGAAAGACTCTTCCAGTCAAAGTGGCACTCCCAATCCAGCAGGAAAATCTTCCAGTAGGAAACTTTTCCTGCCCTCACCCACTTTGAACGGGTTCACTTTCCGTTCTAAATGGTAGCTGCCGTGGCGCACCCGGCGCGCCTTCTCTGCCCGGCTGGCCGCTCTGGCGGCGCAGCCTGGCGCGCCGCCTTCTGGCGGCCGAGCAGGCCCCGTGGTGGTTGCAGGCCCCCCCGCCAAGGCTGAGGCTCGGGTGGGGGGCAAGCGGCGCCGACGGCCCGCGGGGTGGCGCCACGCCGGCGCCGCCGCCCGGCCTTGGCGCCGGTGGGCCCCGCCGGGCGGCCGAACTGCCGCCCCCCCCATCTCTTAATATACACGCACTTTTTTATCTTAACCGACGCTCCTCCGGTCCTATCCTGCTCTTCGCGCCTTCTAGCCCTTTCGGGCTTCTTTTCTTGGGCTGGCCTCTCACAACAGAAGAAGAAGCCCACTGAGGATAGGCAGCCCAAAAAAGAATGAACAAAGTACAAGAAGGGGGCCAGAGGAAGCGCTAACACAGAAGAAAGGGCTCGCCCATTGAGGATAGGGGCTGGACAAGCCAGCCCAAAAAAGAATGAACAAAGAACGAGAAGGGTGCCAGAGGAAGCCAGAGGAAGCGCTAAGAAACCAAAGCACACAAAGAAAGAAAGCAGCTACAAATCACTCAGTAACCCCTGCTAAGCAGCCGCAAATCAGAGAGGCTAGGGTCCTGGAAGTGGGTCCCCTGGACAGAGCCAGAGGCAGCAGCGAGGGCTCTCCCGGCACGAAGGTGCAGCGCACGGGCCATGGACCTCTGCAGTGAGACGGTCAAGCGCATGCGATACACTTGCGCCAGCGACCCGGCTGCAGGAAAGTCTACCGGTTCACCATGGAAGCGACGGGCGATTGCGTGGCGGGCGAGCTGGTTAAGTAGCTCAAGCCACCGAGCGCCCAGTGCCCCATGGATGTCAATTGCCAACGGGAAGAACTCGTCTTCCGGCGGATGGTCGGCGTACTTGATCTCTTTAACACAGCGCTCCCAGGCACTTGCGATACACAGCGTGCTGGGCGCGCATTAGCCCAGGCCAATGGCTGCCGTGGTGGTGGTTTGGCTCCTCGCTTAGCTTGTCAGGTATGCATGTTCACTCGGCGATATTTAGTGTCCCCCTTAGCTAGCTCATTACCCCGTAACAGGACATCTGTAAGGCTTGGATTGGCCTCCCTTTCGGATGCATGCGCTCCGCGCGCCTTCTCTCTTCCCCGCCCCCCGCCCCTGCAGCTCGGCAAGCCCGAGACTGCTCGGCGCCTTCGGCAGCTCCGCCCAGCAGCAGCAGAAGGCCAACCGAGCCCCGCCGCCGTCGCGGCCGCGGCGGCCCCGCCCGCAACCCCACCCGCCTCCGGCCACACAGAGTTCTATAAGCTCTCCACCGCCGCCGCTGCCACCGCCGCCGCCGGCTGCGCCGCGCTCGGCGGCGGCGGCTCCTCTGCTGCAACCACCAGGAGGACAGGATTCAAGTGCTGGCCCTGCCTTGGAGCCGGTGATTCAGCGCTCAACGGCACTTTCTCATGCAGGGCGAGCAGGGCTTGCCACAGCTTGCACAAGGACATCTGGCAGTAGGCGAGATGCTGAAGCGAGGGCGAGAAGTCGGATGCGAGGAGCACCTTTTTGTTCTCACCTTCTCTGAGACGGGGCCAGCGTGATTGGCGTCAACGTCAGCTTGATAGATCAGCCGAGGACTTTGGTCTTCCACAACGCGGCCAAGAATGCTGCAGTTTTTGCAGCAGCGCGATCAGAGCAGCCAGCCAGCCCCTAGGTCCTATCAGCGCGGCGACTAAGTGACATCATCCAGCTGGCCTCCGACAATTAAACGGCAGCGCGGTGGCCCAAGCTCACCATCGGGATGGATCGTGCCGTTGTTGCCGAGCTGAATTGAACAGGGCCCGCAGCGCCGGCAGGTTGGCAGTGGCGAGCAGTGTGGCACCGTTCTCCGCTAACTGAGGTGAACCACCCGCGGAGGGCCTGGCCAGGAGTTAGCGGAGAACGGTGCCACACTGCTCGCCACTGCCAACCTGCCGGCGCTGCGGGCCCTGTTCAATTCAGCTCGGCAACAATGGCACGCTCCATCCCGATGGGGAGCATGGACCACCGCGCTGCCATTCTAAATGTTGGAGGCCAGCTGGATGCTGTCACTTAGTCGCTGCGCTGATAGATCTAGGGGCTGGCTGGCTGCTCTGATCGCGCTGTTGCAAATATTGCAACATTCTTGGCCGCGTTGTGGAAGACCGACATCCTCGCCTGATCTAACAAGCTGACGTTGACGCTAACCACGCTGGCCCCGTCTCAGAGAAGGTTAATATCGGTGCTCCTCGCATCCAAATTCTCGCCCTCGCTTCAGCATCTTGCCGAATGCCAGATGTTCTTGTGCAAGCTGTGGCAAGCCCTGCTTGCCCTGCATGAGAAAGTGCGTTGAGGGCTGAATCACCGGCTCCAAGGCAGGGCCAGCACTTGCATTCTGTCATTCTCCCTTCCGCTGTTGTGTAGTTTTTGGCCTAGGACTTATATGATATCTGCTGCCTTTTCTTTCTTTTTGTTGTGATATATTTTCTTTGGGCTCGCTGATGGCTGTCTCTTGCCACCTATGACCTGCTCGCAGACGATTGCTGTGCCTGTTGGCTATGGGGTCGTGCAGCTGGCATCCCTCCGGCGAGTAATAAGTCGCCCCCCTCCCCTAGAAGCAGACGTTGTCACGGGCATTGAAGTTCCGCAAGTCATTGGACTCCTGCAAGAGCTGGCATTTGCTTCAATTTGCCAGGCTAGGGCCAGCACTGCGAGCACTGCCTCGCCATGCTGGTGCTGCATGCTCTGTTGCAGGGCTCACACTAAGAAGTCTAGCTGTGGTCGACTGCCCTCAAGGCCATCGTGGACTTTTGCCAACAGCGCGCATCAGAGGCAGCCGCTGACAGCTGCTAGACTTCTCAAGGCCGAAGCGCTGCCATGGCGATGTAGGTGGAGCACGAGGAGGCAGATCTGGCAAGGGTACAGGCGCGCCTTGAGGAGAGGCGGGTTGCAGCAAGGCTGGCTGGAGCTGCCCAGGCAAGGGCCCCTCCAGCCAACCTCCACAGGCCTGCAGCGCCCCAGTACGACCCTGATGCTGCGGCGCCGTCAGCCCTGCAGCAAGCGGGTCTTCCGTCCGCAGCTCCGCTGCAGCTCGCACCGAGCCTGGTACCACTGCCAGAGCCCGGTACCACTGGTGGGCTCAAGGGAGAAGCTTCCAGGAGAGGCCATTCAAGGCGGCAGCTTCCCTCTGGGCGCTGCTAATGGCAGCACGAGCTCCATAGCTATGTAAGTGACAGCAAACCTGCTGCAGCTATCTGACATATGCCCAGCCCTGCTTGACGGCCCTTGTAGATGTCAAAAAAGCTCCTCGTCTATCCAGCACTTACCCATGCACGGGCCTCTCGGTTTTGTAGCAATGTGGCTCAAGATGCCTGCTTAAATTTTCGAGGAGTGTGCTCAGGGGGCCGTGCATGGGCCAAATGCTGGATAGACGAGGTGCTTTTAACATCTACCAGGGCCGTCAAGCAGGCTGGGCATTTGTCAGATAGCTGCAGCAGGTTTGCTGTCACTTACATAGCTATGGAGCTCGTGCTGCCATTAGCAGCGCCCAGAGGGAAGCTGCCGACTTCCTGCTGCTGCCTCTGCTGGAAGCTCCTCCCTTGAGGGCCCACCAGTGGTACCGGGCTCTGGCAGTGGTACCGGGCTCGGTGCGAGCTGCAGCGGAGCTGCAGAAGGAAGACCCGCTTGCTGCAGGGCTGACGGCGCCGCAGCATCAGGGTCGTGCTGGGGCGCTGCAGGCCTGTGGAGTTTGGCTGGAGGGGCCCTTGCCTGGGCAGCTCCAGCCAGCCTTGCTGCAACCTGATCCTGCCTCTCCTTAAGGCGCGCCTGTAGCCCCGCCAGATCTGCCTCCTCGTGCGCCCACCTACATCACCAAGGCATGCTGGTGCAAATCCACAGCATGCCTTACCTCTTAATCATACTTAAGAATAGGTGAGTTGACTTGTTGTTACCACTCATCGCCTAGGTGTAGCCTGGTGTAGGTGTTACTACTTGTCTCAAACTAGCAGACTTCCTGGGTTTGCAGAATTAGATCAAGGCCATTCCGAGAAAGCTCGTGACTTGTCCTCGACCTCGCAGATCCCGACCAACCTTCATCCTGCCACGGGCAAGTTAGCGCTAGAGACAGTGCTCACGGTGACCTCCTGACCCGGGATGTAATGTGTGGGTGTAAATCTCGGGTTCAGGGGTCAGTGTTGCAAGTGCATAGGTGCAGCAATAGTAGTCAATGTGTTTGTCAGTTCCACCCTTGTCATGCTCATTTGCACGACAGTCAGCAAATGTACTCCCAGCCTTCAGCACTTTCAGCCTGTGATCCTGCGGAAGGGACTGCACATGATGTGGCTCTGGGCCCCCGGCACCTGCAGGTGCTGCATGCAGGAGGCAGATTCGGCGGCGATGGCAGTGAGTACAAGGTCTCTGGCGGCCTCCATGGAGTTGGCGTCTCTGTTATGAATGCTCTGTCACAGGTCAGTCCCCTTTCAGCTGCCTCGGATCACAAGCTTCCACTTGGTTGGCAAGCCCTGCAGATGAATGATGAGGAGAATGTAGGAGCTAAACAATCTCTACCTGTAGTACGAGCTGTGCTGATGGTGCGCAAAGCACACTTGCCGGTTGTGGCAGAAATCGGAAGTGACAGTCTGGAGGAATGGGCAGGAGTATCAGCAGGGGCGAGCCTGTGGCGCCTCTGGCAAGCCACCCTCTCCCTGACAATGAGCAGGGCCGTACCGGCACGGGGGTGGTCTTTCTGCCTGACCCCCAGAGCAAGTGCCCCCTATCCTCAAATGTCATCAGTGCAGTGGATGTCTACCCGCATGCAAGGTCGCCAATAGAGAGCCACTGCTGCTGACAGCTATCTTCTCCACTTGCAGTATTCACAACAACCGGCTTTGACTTTGGCGCCATCTCATCTCGGCTGCGCGACCTAGCCTTCCTCAAATGCATGTGTTAATCGGGTATGAGACCGATTAACACATGCATTGCATCTGCCAGTGCAATGCTGCGTCTTGGCATTTTGAGCGATCTGTGTCCTCCCTGGAAACTGTGAGGCTCTAGTTCGTGATACCAGGAGGACTTTGGGTAAGATGCAGGTGCAAATTGGGGTGCACGAGGAGCAGTCAATCAAAGAGAAGAGCCGGACTTGTGAATACAACTTTTGGAATGGACTGGAAGACTATTTCACATTGCTAAGCAGTGACAAGGTCGGGCCTTTGACCAGCAGCACAATCTGCACTCTGCCACCAAGCTGTATTGGCGATGTGGCAAAGGGCTTGTTCTTATAACAAACGTGCTGTTGTAACCCGGATAAGAGTAGTATACAAGTGGTGCCTAAGCATCCTGACCCTAAAAGTTTGGTCTGCCTGTTCAGGAGCACCTCTGTGAGCCTATTGTGTTCTAGAAGGAGAGAGACGGTGTCACTGTGGATGTTACGCTACAGTGGTAAGGCAAGGACAAAGTGTCTCCCAAGTTGAGCAGGGTGTCTTTTGCTCCAAATGTTACACTAGTTTCTATGTATTTATCAGCCTGGAGCAATTTTCAACTGAAACGCGTACCCCGCCGTCATTGCACCAGGTGCTCAAACTCGTACACAGGTACTTTACTGGGTTACGCCAACAGCATACGGACCTCAGATGGTGGTAGTCATGTTGAGGGTCTAAAGTCCGCAGTTACTCGCTCCGTCAACACGTCAGGTTGTAAGAGGAAGCTCCTCAAGGTCTTTCCTGGTACCAATTGCTTACTGACATGTGACGTAAGTATGTCAAGCTCACATGCACAAACTAGTCAAGAGGCTGCTGACAATGACAAGTGTCCGGACAACCTGCATGCTTGTTTTACAGTTCTCGTGCTTGATGACCATCTTTGGGATCTGACAAGCCCTCAATTGTCTTCCACGTCAGGACAAGGACGGGAGACTCGCTGGGGAGCATGCTCGGGAAGGCCTCACCTGTGTGATCTCTGTCAAAATGCCCAGCCCTGAGTTTAAAGGACAAACTAAGGGACGTGGTCCTGTGCTGCCTACTGTTTCTTTCTATGAATCAACTTCAATCATGACAAGTTGCTCTTGCAGCAATCCAACCCGTCAGGATCTTCACTAGGTGGCCGCTGTCACTTCAAGTGGTCGGCGGACTCATTGAGGAATTTGTTTGTTGGCCCGGTTACAGACAAGGCTCGGCAACCCGGAGGTTTGCAAGGTCGTGGAGCAGTCGGTGGGTGAATTGGTCACAGAGTACCTGGAGACACACCCCTCCAAGCTGGAGGCCGTCATCAACAAGGCCCTCCAGGCTGCACGGGTACACCTTCCCACATCATTTACAATGTACAGTGAGGTGTTACATGAAGCAGCTGTGTACCATGTCATATGACGCTTCTGACACTGCTGCTTCTACTGCCAGGCAGCTGAGGCAGCAAAGAAAGCTGGAGAGCTTGTTTGGAGGAAGAGTGTGCTCAAGTCTTCCACTCTGCCTGGGTAGCCTGCACTGATCCAGAATTGTCTGGTCATGGCACACCTTACTCCAACCTGCTGCAGCTGGCAGCTCAAGACGTGTAGCTGCTAATAGCATGTAGGTGTGATTGAGAAGGACTCCACTTTGCCACGTTGCAGAAATATTCATTGTTGAAGGTGACTCTGCTGGAGGCAGTGCCAAGCAGGGAAGCGATCGCCGCTTTCCAGGTATTCTTCATGCCTCGTTCACAAGCAACCTGAGTATCTCCGTCAGCGTCTTGTCCCTTCATGGAGGCCAAGGTTGCTTTTACCAAAGTGGAGCGACATCAGAGTGTTTAAGTTTAGTAAGGAAGCTGGTGTCTTTGGGCGGGCACTATCACTACGCGATTGACATGATGCAAATCGCACGACAGGCTGTACTACCCCTCCGGGGGAAGATCCTGAATATTGAACGGAAGGACGATGCGGCATTTCACAAGAATCACAGGAGCTTCAGAACCTCATCCTTGGACTGGGCCTTGGCTTGAAGGTATTGAATGGCACTGCACTTTTCAAGCATTAGGCAACAGTGTGTTGTCATTGCCTGATGTACGAGTCGCAGACATACTTTACCTGCTGCAGTCACTGATGGATGACAACTGCATGAGTTTTGTAGGGGGAAGAGTTTGACAAGCAAGCGCTGCGGTACCACAAAATTATAATTGTGAATGACGCCGATCTAGACGGGGTTCACATTCGACACTTTTCTTGACATTCCTCTTTCGATACCAGGTATGCTGGTGCCATCCTGCAGACTTCACCGGCCATCATTGTGGATGCTTTCATGGTCAATGTTGCATGCACCGACGTCATGATCACTCAGATGTATGCACCATCCATCTGCCTGCACGTGCATGTTGCACTACTCTTGGCCGCAGAGGGAGCTCTTTGAGAGAGGGCATATCTACGTGGGCGTCCCACCACTTTAAAGATCAAAGCCACTGGCTACTTTGTTGCTACTTGAATGCTGGGGCAGAGCACCCTTACCAAGGCTTGCCAGCTGCTATGCCAAGTTGGAGTTGTGGTAGTTGCAGTGCGATTTTATGCCACTGGCTGAGGACCATCCTCAAAACACCGTGCTCATCGCCTTTCAGCAGTCACGCTTAGTCCACTGCAGCAGGTATCTTGGCAACTTACCCGTCACTGATGCTGTGCAGGTTGAGCGTGGACGGCACGTGCAGTATTGCTACGGCAATGAAGACCTTCTGAGGTATCTGGCCAGCTTGTCTCCAACTACGTCTCACAATATCCAGCGATTCAATGGTATGTACCAGTTTGGAGCCCGCTACGTTTTATTCTGCACTCTTCTCAATTGTTCCAAAAGCGCAAGTGCACCAAGCATCTTCTTCAGTGTACAAGCTCCGAACGAAATTGTGCGTCACTGGATGATACCACTTTGTTTCTGTGGGTTGATCACTGCTGCCTTTGGGCTGGGGGAGATGATGCCTGAGCAGCTCTGGGAGACAACGCTTGACCCTTCCAAGCACACCTTGAAGCAGCTCACAGTGGAGGAGGTGGTAGAAGCCAGCCATGTCTTCTCCGCCCTCATGGGCAACAAGGTCCAGTGACTTGCCACTTCTATATTTCTCACATGTTCTACTGGTGTTCCTTTTTGAGCTCGTGAAAGGCTATAATGGGCAGTCTGCTGAAAGTAGCCATGAGCATCTTGGTTGCTTGCCTCCTGTATGCAAGCCTACTTTGAGGAGCATTTGCAGGTCCAGCCTCGCTGACAGCTCGTCTTTACCATGGCGCCTTAGGATAATCTGCAGATGCTAGACGTGTAAAAAGAAGACTCTCCCCATTGTCCTATTCTATCAAGCATGATGTTGAACCTACATGTTAGAACCTTTAAGTAACTCGCTGTGAAGGGGCGGTGCTTTGGTAAGGCATGCTGGTGCTGAACCCACAGCATGCCTTACCTCTTAGTCATACTTAAGAAAAGGTGAATGACTTGATTGTAACCACTCATCGCCTAGGTGTAGCCTGAAGTAGGTGTCACTACTTGTCTCACCCTAGCCCTAGCAGACAGTGGATTGAAAATTCAACCCTTCAAATGAGAAATGAGGAACGATTCTTGAGTTGCTCATTAGGGAAATTGTGAAAATGACGTGAGCATATGCCCTGACCAAAGTCAATGAAATGGGGATGTGCTCCTTAAACTTTTGTGTGTAAGATAGCTTGTAGCAAGCCTTCACCACATTGCTGCAGCTTAGAATGGTGACCAACAGTGAGACAGCGTCTGAAAAGGCCGCCATGCGAACACCAGGTGGTGTTAGCATTGGGGCATAAGTCGTCTACGCATGATGCTTGCTGCCATTACCTGCGAGCAGGCCAACTGGGACATCCAGTCGCATCGATGAGCTTCTCATTTCTTGGCTCCGCATCCAGGCTGCCCAGGAGCAGGAAAAGGAGCGATGGACAGGCATGACTGAAAGACTTCCTGCTCCAAACGCAGGCACAGGAGCGCCCAGAGCAGAAAGTTTGTCAACTTATGGGCCCACCGGGCGGCTAGCTTCCTGTACTCAGTCCCAAACTATCACGTGAGCCGACGTGGCTAGTCTGGAAATTCACGATGGCAAAGTTGCCCCACTGTTCAAAACAATAGGGACCTGGGGATTCGGTTAGCCCTAATAGAAGGACTCGCCCATAGAGAAGAGGGCTGGCAAAAGCCAGCCCAAAAAGGATGGACAATGGCCAAAGCCAAAGAACGAGGTGGCGAAAAAGGACTACACCACCAAACACGACAACGCACTAGGGAAGCTCACTATCGAGCAACATCAGGTCGGAGTAGCTCGTTGCAGGGAAGGAGGCACTCCGCCGAGACCCAGAAGCGGCGGCCAGAGCACTTCCTGCTCGCATGTGGACGGCGTGGGCAAGGGATCGTTGGAACGATACCGCCCGAATAGGGCACCAACGAAAGCCCTCCTCGGCAGGGCTCCCCCCCTTCTTCTTGGGTTTCTTGTACTCTGCTCATTCTTTTTTGGGCTGGCTGTTCCAGCCCCTATCCTCAATGGGCGAGCTCTTTCTCCTCGGCAGGGCTCGTCGCCACGCGGCAAGCAGCTGGGGCCCCCCGGGCGGCGCGGCGCGCCGGCGGCGCAGGCGCCACGTGGCGCTCTGCGGCCGGCAGGCCGCCGCACGTTAGCAAGGCTGGGCCGGGCAGGGCGGGCGCAAGCTTCGGGGGCCCCCTGCCCCGCCAGGAGCGCCTGTCAGGCCCACCCCCCGCCCAGCGCTGCCGGCGGGAAGATGTGTACTTTGGATTTCTGATTGCGCCCATGGCGGAAGCCGCCACGCAATCGCCCGTCGCTTCCATGGTGAACCGGTAGACTTTCCTGCAGCGACCGGGTGCAGCCGGGTCGCTGGCGCAAGTGTATCGCATGCGCTTGGCCGTCTCGCTGCAGAGGTCCATGGCCCGTGCGCTGCACCTTCGTGCCGGGAGAGCCCTCGCTGCTGCCTCTGGCTCTGTCCAGGGGACCCACTTCCAGGACCCTAGCCTCTCTGATTTGCGGCTGCTTAGCAGGGGTTACTGAGTAATTTGTAGCTGCTTTCTTTCTTTGTGTGCTTTGGTTTCTTAGCGCTTCCTCTGGCTTCCTCTGGCCCCCTTCTCGTTCTTTGTTCATTCTTTTTTGGGCTGGCTTGTCCAGCCCCTATCCTCAATGGGCGAGCCCTTTCTTCTGCTACTTTCAAAGGGCCGAGGGCTGGCCTCTCACAGCCCTTGCCTCCATTGGGAGAGCCACTTCTCCTCGCAGCCAATGCCTAACGTTGGAGGGATTCGTTCTCGTGAGAGGCCAGCACGGCAGGAAAGGACGAGGCCCCAAGGGGCCGGCAAGCGCTGGTTCACACAGCCGTGCAAGCACCCACGGAGGATGGTCGCTTGCTCGGTGATTAGTGGGAGGGAAAGGGCTCGCTCGCAGCGCCCGCCGTTCCGGGGAACGCGTGCATCGAGTGGTGCGCGGCCGGAGCCGCGAGGTGCGGAGGCAAGCACATCCCTCGTGGGCAGATAGAGGGAGGGGGGCGGGGCCCCGCAAGCTGCGGGGGGACGTGTCAGGACTGCGCCGAGGGTGCCCCCTCCGCTCACCCCGGGCCCGACCACCCCGGCAGCACAACCTCCGCCGCCGCGCCGCGCCTCGCTTCGGACACCAATCCCCGCCCCGCCCCTCCTTCCCCCTCCGTGAGCGCTCACCAGCTCCACCATCACTGCCTCGTCCCGCCGCCGTGCCCGCGCCGGCCCTGCCGCCGACGGCACAAACCACCGCCCCCGCGCTGCGGCACCAGCTGCGGCCTCGGCCCTCTGCCTCTCGCCATCCTCCGTCGCCGCCTTCCGCACCATGCTCGACGGCAGCGGCACCGCGGCCACAGTCATTCCGGTCCACCTGCCTCCCCACTACTTCCATCAGGTAGCGGCTGCTTGCCCTCGCATCGAAGCCGCTGAGTCGTGGCGATCGAGTCGTCGCCCGCCGCATGCCCCTGCACAGCTCGTCAACAGGGCGGCTGATTACCGCCGTGCCGTGTCCCGCTCCTGGTGCAGGCATCAGTGGCCGCATCCTATTCGCCAGCGCAGTCCCGAGCGCTGGCCGCCCTGCACAGCTTGCTCTGCGCCCTGAACAGCTTGCTGGGCGAGCCCCAGGCCCGCAGCGTGCACCTCTGCCGGCCCTGTCCGCGGACTCGCGAGCAGGCCGCGGTGATCAACAACGCACGTGCTCACTTCGCGCAGCGGCTGCTGACCGCTGCGCTTGCGGACGCTACTTCTGCCGTAGAAGTGTCACCTTCCCTTCCGCCGACTTGCGAGCAGGCCGCGGCGCGTGCGCGGCTGCTGACCGGTGCGCTTGCGACTACCTCTGCTGTGGGAATGTCACCACTGCCTGCGCTGCTCGGCTCCTTCCTCGGAGAAGAAGTGCTCGCCTTCCTCGGAGAGGGCCGCCAGGAAAGCCTCAGCAGCGGCAGCTCTGGCGGGCTGCTGCCAGCTCCCCAGACCCTGCCACTCCTGCCACTCCTGCCGTCACCGTTCACGCCCGTGAGCGACGAGCAATCCTTCGACGTGACATTGGGGGTCGCCGTCGACCCCTCTATTCGCACTTCCGCACCTATTCTCTCTTCTCTAGGAAAGCAGGCGCGGGGCTGGCCCGTGGCAGGACTTCCTGGACACGGACCTTGTCGTGCCACCTAGTATCAATTGCCAGGATACATCGATAACGCAGAATTGGGTAGAACTAGGTGACATGTTGAAGTCCACGTGGCTGGCAACAAAAGATTGTAAAAGAAAGTAGAAAACGAGGAAACAGGTAATGCTTGGTTGAAGAACGGATAGATCGTATAGATACTGTAGTGTTGAAATGAGAAAGATGACTGGAGCTTGTGATGGATGATTGCCAATTACAGTAACAGCGACGGAAATACCAAGCAATCAGCAGTTATGCGAGGACCAGATCCGGGACTGATATCCAGAAACTGTCACAGTAACTGTAGGGGTAAAGTATCGATTTTTGAGTGGTGACGGAATTTTAACAGCGCCCTAATATAGGGTCTTCGAATCAGTAAGCAGTATCGCGCCCAAGTACAGGGTCTTCGAGCCAGTTACCAGTATCGTGCCCAAATATAGGGTCTTTTGTCAGTATCGATGCGTGCAAGATAGAAGCACTTGATACAATGACTTTCGAGACTACGTCGGAGTCTTGGATTGAGCAAGAGCAAGCGTGCCTTGCCTATGTGCCGGTTGACGTAACGGTCAAACGTCGGTGTGAGGTTCTTCAGCAGACGACCTAGCACGCCAGCCCGAGAAAGGAATGCTGTGGATGGCCAAGCCCGGGCTGCCGGCAGAGCAAGGAAATGCGGGGAGGCATTGGGATGGGGCAGCAACGGTAAAAGTGAGCAACGGTTGCTGCAGGGGCAAGGGTCCTGAGGTCCGGGGTTGGGTGAAGAACTCACCGTTCGCAGCGCCACCTTGCCTGCCATGGCGCACACGTCGTGTGAGCGCCGGCGAGGGATTGTCTCCTCTGATACCATTGTAAGGAATGCTGTGGATCGCCAAGCCCGGGCTGCCGGCAGAGCAAGCAAAAGCGAGGATGCATTGGAAAGGGGCTGCGAAGGTAGAACTGAGCAGCGGTTACTGCAGGGGCAAGGGTCCAGGGGTCCGAGGTTAGGTGAGTTCTTCACCCAACCTCCCCGCTTTCCCTTGCTCTGTCAGCAGCCCGGGCTTGGCGATCCACAGCAGTCCTTACAGCCCGTGCCTTCCTGGCACGTCCAGAACGCTCGCTCGATGTCTGCTGGTGTATCAGCGGTGGTGGCGGCGGCAGCAACAACGACGACGACAGTAGCGGCGACGACGGCAGCCGACAATGGCAGCGACGACGACAGCAGCGACCGCGGCGGCGGCGGCGGCAAATCGGCTTGGAGAAGAAGACACTAGACCGAGTAAAGTGCTCGGTGCCAGCCCTCAACTTATGTATTGACCCGTGGTTACTGAGCGGGTCAATCTGCCGAAGGGATTTGTAGGTCTTAGATGTGCTGTCTTTGTACTTGGCCGTGGCACGACAAGGTCCGTGTCCAGGAAGTCCTGTCACGGGCCAGCCCTGCGCCTGCTTTCCTAAAGAAAAGAGATAGGTGCGGAAGCGTGAATAGAGGGGTCGACGGCGACCCCAATGTCACGTCGAAGTATTGCTCGTCGCTCACTGGCGTGAACGGTGACGGCGGGAGTGGCAGGATCTGGGGGGCTGGCAGCAGCCCGCCAGTGCTGCCGCTGCTGAGGCTTTCCTGGCGGCCCTCTCCGAGGAAGGCGAGCACTTCTTCTCTAAGGAAGGGCCTGAGCAGTGCAGACAGTCGTGACGCTTTTACGGCAGAGGTAGTGGTCACAAGCGCAGCGGCCAGCAGCCGCTGCGCGAGGTCGTTCCAAAGCGCCGCGGCCTGCTCGCGAGTCGGCGGAAGGGAAGGTGACACTTCTACAGCGGAAGTAGCGTCCGCGAGCGCAGCTGTCAGCAGCCGCTGCGCGAAGTGAGCACGTGCGTCGGTGAGCACCGCGGCCTGCTCGCGAGTCGGCGGAAGGGGCCGGCAGAGGTGCACGCTGCGGGCCTGGAGCTTGCCCAGCAAGCTGTTCAGGGCGCCCAGCAAGCTTTGCATGGCGGCCAGCGCTCGAGATTGCGCTGGCGAAGAGAGCACTGATGCCTGCACCAGGAGCGGGACACGGCACGGCGGTAATCAGCTGCCCTGTTGACGAGCTGTGCAGGGGCATGCGGCGGGCGACGACTCGATCGCCACGACTCAGCGGCTTCGATCAGCGGCTTCGATGCGAGGGCAAGCAGCCGCTACCTGGTGGAAGTAGTGGGGAGGCAGGTGGACCGGAATTCCGGCGGCCGCGGTGCCGCTGCCGTCGAGCATGGTGCGGAAGGCGGCGACGGAGGATGGCGAGAGGCAGAGGGCCGAGGCCGCAGCTGGTGCCGCAGCGCGGGGGCGGTGGTTTGTGCCGTCGGCGGCGGGGCCGGCGCGGGCACGGCGGCGGGACGAGGCAGTGATGGTGGAGCTGGTGAGCGCTCGCGGAAGGGGGAGGAGGAGCAGGGCGGGGATTGGTGTCAGAGGCGAGGCGCGGCGCGGCGGCGGAGGTGGTGCTGCCGGGGTGGTCGGGCCCGGGGTGAGCGGAGGGAAAAGCGGCTGCTGAAACGAAAGAATCGGCTGTGAAATGCCAGCCAGATGCATACAGGTGTTCATGACGGAGCCAAAGGCTAGGCAGACAGGGCGCCCTCAATACCCCCGTGTCAGCAGTAGGAAGTCAGATGAGCTGAGGGGAGGAAGAGCAACCCCGCTGCGCAAGCCAGAGGCTGCTGCAAGGGCGCGACCAGCGCGGCGGTGCAAAGCAAGCGCTTGGGAGCGCTGCAGGGACATAGACAGTCGCATACGGTAGCAGGACACCAGACCCAAAGGCACCGAGCCACCGGGAAGGGCAGCACCCTGCTCCCGGCGCCGCTGGTCAGCTTGAGAGGCCAGCAGCGAAAGTAACGAGGACCACCGACCCCCGTAACACCCATGGATGTCCATGGCCAGGGGGTAAAAGGTATCACCCGCCGGGTGGTCCTTGTACTTGTGCAGCTTCTTCCGTTCGGCTACCTTCACAGCGTAGCCGGTCTCAGAAGTAATGGGGCCCTTCGTCCGGAAGCTGTCGGTGAGGACAACGTCCATGAGGAGCCGCTTGCCACCTCCCAGGGGGACGCCGACCAGATCGACACGCCTCGTCCGAGGGACCCCATTGCGGAGGAGGATGGGCATCACCCCAGTGCTCTCCAACGCCACTTGATATCCCGCCTCCTTGACGATGCCATACATGGCGTCACGTAGGAGGTTGTGGGAGCCCGTGCGCTCACTGCCTTTGGCACACCTGAGCATGTGGTCACCCATGAGCAATGCATCATGCTCAATAAGCCCACATTCACATTGGGTCACCCCTGCCAAGCACAGGGATGGCAAGCCAAGACGGCGGCGCATAGCATCGCAAAACAAAGCATTCTCCATCCGCAAGCCCGCATGCAAAGGCAAAGCGCGGAGCCACTCAGACGCTCCCAGAGACGAAACAGATAGGAGCCGAGCCTGGCCTCGAGCATCTCCTTGGAGGAGACTCCGGAGATGCTCCAGTGGTTGCTCGTCTGCAGCACGGGTAAACCGCGATTGAGCCTTGA
Organism: Spirogloea muscicola; assembly: GCA_009602725.1. Classification (NCBI taxonomy): domain Eukaryota; kingdom Viridiplantae; phylum Streptophyta; class Zygnematophyceae; order Spirogloeales; family Spirogloeaceae; genus Spirogloea; species Spirogloea muscicola. The sequence goes on from WELB01000035.1 coordinate 175,303, forward strand.
CATCAGAAACGTCAGCCCAGGCAGCAAAACTAACAGGCTCATTTACCAGAGGCGGGTATGCGGCAAAGAGGTCCTGTTGGCATGCTTTAAGAGTCACTTGGAAAGGCAGACTCCCCTGAACCACGGTACTGATGTGAGGCGCCAACACACGTTGTTGCCCAAGGAGGTATCGTCCAGATATGGACGAAGCCACCTGGGCCCAGCAGCCAAGGTACGCTGGTCTGCACAAGCGGACCAAGGGGCGACAACCAAGCCCACCGAGACGGATGGGCAGCGTACATTGCACCAGTGCTGCTGGGGACTGCTCTAGGAGTGGGTGAGCAATCATGTCAGCTAGGCATCGTTGGAGCTTGACATCTATGGATGCATAGACCTCATCCATGGTAACCGAAGGTGGGACCGTTCTTAAGAGGTAATACGGCCACTGTGCCACACTCCTGGTCAACATGGCCACTGCCAACTGAGAGTCCCCGAGGGTGGGGAGCTCTGGCAGGACCTGCATATATCCTTGGAGACGAGCAAGGACAGCACCCTCCGAGACCCTCCGAGAAAGACGGGTCCCCTACAGGCACTCCCAAGATCTTCAAACCGCCCTCTGGTGTCTGACAAGATGTAGGCAACGAGGGAAGGAGGGACAGAGGGATGCCGTTGGGGGACCAGGCAGAGCACTTGGCAGTACTTATCCCAAGCCCGATGAGCTGGAGCTGGTGCTGAAGCGTGCCAAAAGCTCGCAGCACCTCCTCTGGGGGGCCGAGGAGCTTAGTATCATAGGCGTAACTCGGGAGGAGAACACCAGGGTGAGCGCTCGCCGTGTTGCGCAAAGCACGGTGATGCGCCAGAGCAAAGAGAAAACCTCCCATGGGATCACCTTGACGTGTCCCCGTCTTTGACTGCTAAACAGCCAAAGAAGTCCCTGCCCCCCACAACAATGCAGATGGCGAGCCATACATGCAGCGGAAGTGAGGGAGGAGGGTGGGGAAGTACTGCCTTAGCTCCTCGGCGATAATCTGCCGATCCACGGAGTTGAAGGCGTTCTGTACGTCCACGCTCAGGGCCAGCCAATGGGGGTTTACATCCAGTGCCGCTCGGAGGGGGAGAGGGGGCTCGCCCATTGAGGATAGGGGCTGGAAAAGCCAGCCCAAAAAAGAATGAACAAAGTACGAGAAGGGGGGGGGCCAGAGGAAGCGCTAAGAGAGAACGCGGCTGCTGATATGAAAGAATCGGCTGTGAAATGCCAGCCAGATGCATACAGGGGTTCATGACGGAGCCAAAGGCTAGGCAGACAGGGCGCCCTCAATACCCCCGTGTCAGCAGTAGGAAGTCAGATGAGCTGAGGGGAGGAAGAGCAACCCCGCTGCGCAAGCCAGAGGCTGCTGCAAGGGCGCGACCAGCGCGGCGGTGCAAAGCAAGGCAGCAAAGCTAAGGAGGGGGGCCCCTCGGCGCACTCCTGACACGTCTCCCCGCAGCTTGCGGGGCCCCGCTCCCTATCTGCCCACGAGGGATGTGCTTGCCTCCGCACCTGGCGGCTCCGGCCGCCCACCACTTGATGCACGCGTTTTCCCGAACGGCGGGTGCTGCGGGCGGCGCCCTGTCTGCCTAGCCTGTGGCTCCGTCATGAACACCTGTATGCATCTGGCTGGCATTTCACAGCCGATTCTTTAATGTCAGCAGCCGCTTCTTTCTTGCGGCCGTGGTGGCGACTGCGAGCGGAAAGAAGAAAGACAGCGCGGCCAGATTAACTAGTGGCTGTGAGAGGCCAGCCGAAAAGGAATGAACAAGAAAGCGAAGAAAGCGGTCCAAGGCTCGTGGTCCTCCACCAGGTTGCAAGCCCACAATGTCAAGTGTGCGGCGATGATGACGTCCCTGGGCATCCGTGGTGATAGGCAAGAAATTGTTCACTTCCACGACCGCACGGTAACCGACGTCGCGCATCAAAGCCGCCAGGGCATCGTGGAGGAGGTTGTGGATGCCCACCACTTCCGGTCCAGTGGGGCATCGCAGCTTGTGAGTGGCGAGCTCAACACCTTCTGCACGGAAGCCACACCCACAATGGCGCACTCCAATCAGACAGTCAAGTGGGAGGCCGAGGAAAAGTCGAAGCAGCGTCCGAAAGGCCTCGGAGCTGATGTGGAAGGCATTGGCAACGGCGCGTGAGGTGATCCAGTTGGTGGCACCAGGTGTGGCTACAGAGTCTTGCCAGGCTCCTTGGCTTGTTCTGAATCTCTGGCAGCCTCCTCAACCTTCTGCGGCGCTCGTCTGCCACCGCCGTAACCACTCCGAATTCTACCCCTCTATCAGAAGCTTGGGCGAGTCAGGAGAATGGGGTGAGTAGGGGTTGCAGAGAGGAGCCGACTGCTGAGTTGCGGATGCTCCTCAGATCCGCTTGAAAGGGGAAGGAGCCTTCCTGCCATGACTTCAGCTGGAGATCCAATGATGTGTGTATCATCCGCGTAGGAGGGGAAGAGGAGGTCTGGGTGTTGGCTCTGGGTGCGCCGTGTGGCCTGGCAATGAGCCAGGCAAACAGGACAACAACAACATGGGCAACATGGGCTAAGGGGATCCCCCTGGCGTAAGCCAGAAGATGACCACAGCGTCTTTCACAACTCTCCGGCTTGCCACAGCAGCCGCCCTGGACGGCCATAGGTGTCGTGCAATATCCTGTCGACTGTCTATTTGTGTCGATCTGACTAAGACAGCTGACTGGGCTTCACACGTGGCCTCACTAGGCTGACTCATCCACTTCGGTGTGTGATTCACGCTAAGGATGGAGGACCACTTTTCTCCCTATGTGTGTAATGAAACAGCTCTGGTTAAGCCACATGGCTCTGTTGGCATTACATGACCGACTATTTGGGCCAGGTGACCCGCCAGCTGGCTGGCCTGGAAGTGGCCCGCCCGGGTGCGGGCCCCGCCCGTCCCGACTTACCCTTGGCCAAGGTCCGCCCTTTCAAGGGTGGACCTTTGGCCTGCCGCAAGGCGGGCCTTGGGGCGAACCTGCTCACACCCCTGGAGGGGGGGTGGCACGGGGAAGCACTAAGGAGCCTCAGGGGCTGAGGCTCATTAATGAGTTCGAGCCAGTGAAGTCCCAGGAGCAGCCTTGCCGCTGCTCGCCGCCGCAGCAGCCGCCGCACTGCCGCGGGCCTGCTGCGGGGCGCCCGTGGCTGCGCCCGTCAAGGGCCAGTCGCTGGTCTGCGCCCAGGAGGTGGAGTCGCCGCCGGACGGCGGCGCCACAGGGCCTGTCTTCCGCTGCGCATTGCGCTAGTGCTTCCTGGTGTAGTGGGTTGGCTCCTAAACCCACTATGTTCGAACTCAATAAGGACTCTCTCCCTCTAACTGCGTGTTCAGGGCGAGATTCACTACAATGTGGCTCCTAGGCTGGGTCATACACTTTTGTGTGTGACTCACGCTGACAATGGAGGTCCACCCATCTCTGACTCTCTCTCTCGGCGACAACAACGACATCTCGCGACGACAACGACATCGACCGCTCATCCAATGCGGCCGTCAACAACAACATCACCCGCTCATCAAATGCGGGCACGACATCGACAACGGAGCGACTACAAGGGCCCAGGCCCACGCACGACGCCAACCGGCTGAAGACCGTTCAAGGCGCAACGAGGAAAGCCCATCTACGAGCACCTCAACCACCAACAAGACCGTCAAGGTGGGCGCTATCGAAGCGGTGGCGGAGCGATCGTGGAAAGGACCATTGCAGGTCCCCGTCTACCATCAAATCGACCCAAGGTCGGGAACGGCCCACGAAGGCCGATAATCCAGCTTAGCCAATCAGCGCAGCGAACGGCCGCAATAATCTGGCCTATCAGGTAGCGCTAGGGTTTCACCGCGTCCGGCTCAAGTCGGAGCGCGCACTCTCCGCGTCCGGCAGCAAGTCAGTCGGATCTGAGGCTCCTCACTCGTACTTACTGAGTGATCCATCCTCCCCCTGTTTTACCATAGCATCCTCAGGCCCCTTGTAGCTGCTCACCGCTCTTAGGCCCCTCTGAACCTTTGTGAATTCTTTTTGGGCTGGCTTTTCGCAGCCCTTGCCCCCATTGGGAGTGCCACTTCTTCTCTACCAGGCAGTCCGCTTGGCAGTACTCATCCTCCTGCCGCGCCTGCGCCCACCCACGCCTGCTGCGTCCACTCGCGCCTGCGTCCGCGAGAGCGCAGCCTGGGGCGTATACGGCGTGCGCGCATAGTGAGCCCTGCGCAGACCCGCTGCGACTGCGTGAAGTCGTTCTATCTGTGTGGTGAGCAGTCTTAACTTTGGGCTGTTCTTGCAAGTCTTTATCTCTGGAGTGTTGTGCTCATTGATTGATTGCACGTTGCGAAAGTGATTGCTTGCGTGCATCCATTGGCTGCATTGCTCATGAAAATCACAAACACAGAAAAGGTGCGGGCTTGTACCGACAATCTTGGAAGACTAGCGTCCGCCCAAACATACAAGTAGATAGAGACACCTTGAGAAACCTGATACTGGAACCAGATACTGGGCACTGTCGCGCACTTTTACTGCCAAGCGGACTCTTGAGCTGGACTTCTTTGAGCTTGAGTTTCTTCTTTGGATTCTTGTTCAAGGCTGCTAGTGTGACAGTTGTTTGGATTTGCTTTCAGTATTACGGGGTTGTGTGCATTATTCCAAAATATCGTTGTTTGGACTGTTGACATACCTTTGTTGGTTATTGTATGCAACGTAGGTCAGGCAAGGTCGTCACGCTGGACGATCAGACAATTGCAGGGCTGGACGATGAGACGATAGCTGATCTGTTTGAGCCTGAACCATCTACATCTCTTGTACCTGGATCTGTTGCAGCTTCAGGCATTCCACCATTGTCAACCCCTCGAGTACGGAGGAGAATGAACATGGCAACCGAAGATTGGTCCAAGTTCGATGGTGCTCCAGGTGGGACTTCCTTGGCCGAAGTCCATGAATACTTTACTGCAGATTTGTGCGAGTTAGATGTCTGTGGTTATGTTGTGAAACGTGATCAGAAGGTTACATTACTCGCAAAATACGTCACGGGACATGCGGGAGCCATGTTTCGTCGTGTCAAAAGTGAGGTCCTGGTCAAAAGTGCCAGTTTCAGAGACAGCGTCTGATGCAGAGAAATTGGCAGGACTGCAGCTTATTGATGATCCGGTTGAGGAGATTTTTAGGCTATTTGCTAGAAAATTTCCAGAATGTAAATCAGTTTAAGCAGGAGCTCTTCGAGTTCAAACGTCTTGAAGCAGAGACCTTGACCGTCTGCTACTTTTGGTACAAGGAGCTCATAGAGAAGTCGAGAACCACCATAGGCTCTCAAGCCCTTGCAGCTCAGTTTTTACGTGTTGTTGCAGGGAAGACCGTTGGGTATGTTCTCAATTTGTTGACTATGCGCAGAAAGCAGCTCGACAAGAAGAAATATGATCTAGAGGATGTGTACGAGGTCATGATGGAGAAAAGGCAGAGAATTTTAACTTGCAGAATCGATTCTCTGCTTCTTCAGGTTCCTTTGCAGGATTGGATAGGAAAGTTGTTCTTGTTGTTCCTTTTGTGAGGAAGGGTTCTTCAGGACATCCTAAAGCACATGTGGCACTTCCTGTCACATCACAGGTGCAGGATTGGAGCGATGGACCGGGATGACTGAAAGACTCCCTATTCCAAAGGCAGGCACAGGAGCGCCCAGAGCAGAAAGTCTGTCAGGTCATGGGCCCACCGGCCGGCTTGCTTCCTGTGCTCTGTCCCAAACTATCTCGTGAGCCGAAGTGGCTAGTCTGGAAATTCAAGATGGCAAAGTTGCTCCACTGTTCAAAGTAATAGGGACCTCGGGATTTGGTTAGCCCTAATAGTAGGGCTCGCCCGTAGAGAAGAGGGCTGGCAAAAGCCAGCCCAAAAAGGATGGACAATGCCCAAAGCCAAAGAAAGAGGTGGCGAAAAAGGACTTCACCACCAAACACGACAACGGACTAGGGAAGCTCAGTACTATCGAGTGAGCAACATCAGGTCGGAGTAGCTCGTTGCAGGGAAGGAGGCACTCCGCCGAGACCCAGAAGCGGCGGCCAGAGCACTTCCTGCTCGCGTGTGGACGGCGTGGGATCGTTGGAACGATACCGGCCCAATAGGTCACCAACGAAAGAAAGCGCGGCCAGATTGACTGGTGTGTGGGAAAGGCCAGCCCAAAGGAATGGACGAAAGCCCTCCTCAACAGGGCTCGTCGCCACGCGGCAAGCAGCTTGGGCCCGCCGGGCGGCGCGGCGCGCCGGCGGCACAGGCGCCATGTGGCGCTCTGCGGCCGGCAGGCCGCCGCACTTGAGCCGGCCGCAAGGCTGGGCCGGGCAGGGCGGCAAGCTTCGGGGAGAAAGGGCGCATTGAAGAAAGGGCGCGCCCATTCGGGGGCCCCCTGCCCCGCTAGGCGCGCCTGCAGGCCCCCCCCCCCGCCCAGCGCTGCCGGCGGGAAAATGTGTACGTTGGATTTCTGATTCCAGGGGGATAGCTTTCCGGCAGCTAGTCTGTCGGATCTGAGGCTCCTCACTCGTAACTACTGAGTGATCCATCCTCCCGCTGTTCTGACATAGCATCTTCAGGCCCCTTTGTAGCTGCTCAACGCTTTTAGGCCCCTTCTAACCTTCGTCGATTCTTTTTGGGCTGGCTTTTTGCAGCCTTTGCCCCCATCGGGATTGCCACTTCTCTAATATTAGGCAGTGGCTGCGAGAAGAAGTGGCTCTCCCAATGGAGGCAAGGGCTGTGAGAGGCCAGCCCAAAAGGCAGCCCTCGGCCCTTTGAAAGTAGCAGCTTCAGCCATGGACCGCTGTAGGAATCCTGACAATCTCATGCGGTAGACCTGGGCCCACGAGCCAGCGGCGTTGAAGTCAGCCGGCTCACCGCGCCTACGGGACACAGCTCGCCGCGCAAGCCTGGCCAGCAGGTCGAGCCACTGGTGGGCCCGAGAGCCCCGTGCTCGTCCACAGCCAAGGGGACGAATTCATTTGCAGCCGGGGGGTCGGCGTTTTCGGCCGCCTTGCTGCGAGCAGCCTTCGCCGCAGCATGGCCAGCCCGCGAGGCAGAGAGGCTAATATTGGAGGGACTCTTTCTCGTGAGAGGCCAGCACGGCAAGAATGGTCGAGGTCCCAAGGGGCCGGCAACCGCTGGCTAAAACAGCCGTGCAAGGCACCCACGAACTATACGAACTATAGTCGCTTGCTCAGTGATTAGTGGGAGGGGCCGCTCGCAGCGCCCGCCGTTCCGGGGAACGCGTGCATCGAGTGGTGGGCGGCCGGAGCCGCCAGGCGCGGAGGCAAGCACATCCCTCGTGGGCAGATAGAGGGAGGGGGCCCCGCAAGCTGCGGGGGGACGTGTTAGGAGTGCGCCGAGGGTGCCCCCTCCGCTCACCTCGGGCCCGACCACCCCGGCAGCACCACCTCCGCCGCCGCGCCCGCGCCTCGTCCCTGACACCAATCCCCGCCCCGCTCCTCCTCCGCGACCGCTCGCCAGCTCCACCATCACTGCCTCGTCCCGCCGCCATGCCCGCGGCCGGCCCCGCCGCCGACGGCGTAAACCACCGCCCCCGCGCAGCGGCAGCAGCTGCGGGCCCGGCCCTCCGCCCCTCCGCATCCTCCGTCGCCGCCTTCCGCGCCATGTTCAATGGCAGCGGCGCCGCGGCCGCCGGCGTTCTGGTCCACCTGCCTGCCCACTACTCCCACCATGGAGCGGCTGCTCGATCGCCCTCGCATCAAAGCCGCTGAGTCGTGGCGATCAAGTCGTCGCCCGCCCATGCCCCTGCACGGACGAGCTCGTCAACGCGGCGGCTGATCCCCGCCGTGCCGTGTGCTGTTCCCGGTGCAGGCATCAGTGGCCGCCCCCTCGTTGCCAGCGCCGTCCCGAGCGCTGGCCGTCTTGCACTGCTTTTTCTGCGCCTGCACAGCTTGTGGGGCGAGCTCCAGGCCCGCGGCGTGCACCTCTGCCGGTTCTTTCCGCCGAATCCCGAGCAGGCCGCGGTGCTCATCGACGACCTCAGGCTGCGGCTGCTGACCGCTGTGCTTGCGGACGCTAGTTCTGCCGTAGAAGTGTCACCTTCCTTTCCGCCGACTCGCGAGCAGGCTGCGGCACTCACCGACGACCTCGCGCAGCGGCTGTTGGCCGCTACCCTTGTGACCATAACCTCTGCCGTAGAAGTGTCTTCACTGCCTCCGCTGCTCAGGCCCTTCCTCGGAGAAAGAGTGCTCGCTGTCCTCGGAGAGGGCCGCCAGGAAAGCCTCAGCAGCGGCAGCACTGGCGGGCTGCTGCCAGCCTCCCAGACGCTGCCATTCCCGCCGTCACCGTTCACTCCCGTGAGCGACGATCAATCCTTCGACGTGACATTGGGGTCGCCGTCGACTCCTCTGCTCGCACTTCCGCACCTATTCTCTCTTCTCTAGGAAAGCAGGCGCGGGGCTGGCCTGTGACAGGACTTCCTGGACACGGACCTTGTCGTGCCACCTAGTATCAATTGCCAGGATACGTCGACAGGGCTAAATTGGGTACAGCTTAGCTGACATGTTGAAGTCCACGTGGCCGGCAACGCCAAACATTGTAAAAGAAAGCAGAAAACGAGGAAATAGGTATTGCTTGGTTGAAGATGAGATAGAAACGTATAGATGATGTAGTGTTGAAATGAGAAAGATAACTGGAGCTTGTGATGGATGTTTGCCAATTATATTAACAGCGACGGAAACACCAAGCAATCAACAATAACGCGAGGACCAGATCCGGGACTGATAACAGTAACCGTCACAGTAACAGTAACGGTAACAGTATCGATCTCTGAATGGTAACGGAACTCTAATAGCGCCCAAGAGTATGGCAATTGTAACCAGTATCGCGCCCAAGTATAGGGTCTTCGAATCAGTAACCTGTATCGCGCCCAAGTACAGAAACTTTTGTCAGTATTGATGCGTGCAAGATAGAATCACTCGATACAATGACTTTCGATATTACGTTGGAGTCTAAGATTGAGCAAGAGCAAGCGTGCCTTGCCAATGTGCCAGTTGACATAATGGTCAAGTGGAGTTCGTCGGTGGTAGGTTCTTCAGCAGACGACCTAGCACGCCAGCCCATGCCTTCCTGGCACGTCCGGAACGCTCGCTCGATGTCCGCTGGTGTATCAGCGGTAGTGGCGTCGGCGGCAACAATGACGACGACAGTAGCGGCGGTGACGGCAGCGACAACAGCAGCGACGACGACAGCAGCGACGGCGGCGGCGGCGGCAAATCGGCTTAATATTCATAGTCGTCTTGGAGGAAGAAACTGGACTGAGTAAACTGCTCGATGCCAGCCCTCCGCTCGCTTATCTTCGGTCGAGAAGAATGGAATCGTATTCTTTTGAGCAGGCTCTTTGGCCCACTTGGCTCCCCCTCCACCCTCGATCCCGAGGCCAGTGTAGCCTGAGACCACTATTTCCCCCTATCCTCAATGGGCGAGCCCTTCTCTTATATCTGCTCTGCCCCTCCACCCTTAATCCACAAGGCCAGTGTTGCCTGGGATTGCTATCACCTCACCCCTTTCACCTTCACCCGCCGCTAGCCTGGCCGGTACCCGCCATCGCTCGTCAAGGTGGGTCATCCCCATCGAAGCGGGCTTTAGGCCGCTATCCTCAATGGGCGAGCCCTTTCTCTGTAGGGCTTTTCGGCTTCTCGTCGGGGCTTTTTGAGCGGTTTCGGGCGGTAGAATGGGGCTGCTCTTCCGATGCCAAATCCACGGCTCAGCGGCAGATATGCACGTCGCTTGAGTGGTTGAGACGGTAAAATGGGGTTGGAACGCCGATGCGAGATCGACGGTTCAAAGACGAATACGCACTTGAGCTGACCGGAGCTGAGCTGGAGGTACTGTGTTTGCGAGTTTTGTTTCACAATAGTAGTTTGGTGTTTAGCCATTGACGGGATATCTTGGTAACGGCCATTGCAGTAGTGGCTGTCCCACCGCTGGCAGTGAGGCCGCCTTTGGCAACTCTGCATTGAGCGCTCTGCTCTATGATGATGCCGGCAACCAGGATGGGGGCCTCCCAGACTTCGTTTCTGCTGTGACTTCGTTCCTGCTGCTGCTTTACCCCCCCGGTGGCTCTAGAAGTGGATGAAGGACAGGTCGTCAAGGCCCTCATCAACTTTCCCAGCCCTCCTTCCCGGTTGGTGATATGAGTTCCCTGGCGATCGACGTCCATGGGGCGTTTGGCAGTCGCTGGCTGGATCTCCTCCAGCGGCTTGCCCGTCAGGCTATTGACCGGCGGCCGGGTCTGCCAGGGGCGCTGCCCGGCTTCAACGCCGCCGGGCTCGTCCACGGCTTTCGGATGCGCCTGGCGGTATCGTTTCAGCGTTCTCTTGCCCACGCCGTCCACACGCGAGCAGGACGTGCTATGGCCGCCGCCTCCGGGTCTCGGCGGAGTGCCTCCTTCCCCTCTGACTAGAGGTTACTGAGAGTCCCCTTGCTGCTGTCTTAGTACTTGGCACCCAGGATTCTTCTGTTCTTGTCCATTCCTTTCGGGCTGGCCTCTCCCAGCCACCAGTCAATCTGGCCGCGCTTGCTTTCCCCGCAGCAAGCTACTCTGACCTGATGTTGCTCACTCGCGGGTACTGAGCTTCCCTAGTGTGTTGTCTTGTTTGGTTGTGTAGTCCTTTTCCAGCACCTCTTTCTTCGGCCTCAGACATTGTCCATTGTTTTTGGGCTGGCCTTGCCAGCCCTTCTTCTCTATGGGCGCGCACTTCTCTCCTTTCCCCCCCCCCCCCGCCATTTCTCCTGCCACTGCTGCTGCCCTCCTCCTCGAGCGGCTCCAATAGTGGTTGAAGGACAGGTCGTCAAGGCCTTCATCCGCATTTCAGGCCCTCATTCCCACCCCTGCCATCCGCCCTGCCACTGTTGCTGCCCCACTCATCCCGCAGCTCCAGCAGTGGTTGTTGTCCGGGTCGATTAGGCCCCATATCTTTCTGCTGGTTCTGTCTGAACGATTTATCGGCTTGCATTGGCCACGCTTATGTCAAGCGCACCGCGCGCCTTTCTCTCTGTGAGAGAGTCTATGAGACTCTTGCTCTTGCTAGCTCGTATGATCTAGGTTCTAATACTGTGTGTGGAGCCGCGCAGTACCACATCCATGCGTTTGCACATTATGAGGCCCAAACACAGTGGAGCGTCGGTGGGGTAGTGAGGGGCTCAGTAGGCGGCTTTCTTCTTCTACTACTGACTGCAGCAGGTAAAGTATGTCCTGCAACTCGTACATCAGGCAACAACAACACATTGTTGCCAAATGCTGGAAGACTGTAGTGCCAGTCAAAACCTACAAGCCAAGGCTCAGCCCGAGGATGAGGTTCTGAAGCTCCTGATTTGTAAAACGCTGGATCGTCCTTCCGTTCCAAATTCAGGATCTTCCCTCGAAGGGGTAGCACAGCCTGTCATGCAGTTTGCTTCATGTCAATCGTATCTCGATAGTGCCGCCCGAAGACACCAACTTCCTTACTAATCTGATGTCTTTCCATTTGGGATAAGCAAGCTTGGCCTCCAGGGAGGGAGAAGGAGCTAATGAAAATGCTCAGCTCGCTCTTAACCAAGGAATGAAAGTTAACCTGGAATCGACGATCGCGTCCCTGCTTGGCACTGCCTCCAGCAGAGTCACCTTCAACAATCAATTTTTCTGCAACGTGGCAAAGCGGAGTCCTTGCTCAATCACAGCTACATGCTATTAGCAGCTACACATCTTATGCTGCCAGCTGCAGCAGGTTGAAGTAAGGTGTGCCCTGACCAGACACTTCTGCATCAGCGCAGGAGCAACGTGCAAGCTTCCCAGGCAGATTGGAAGACTTGGGCACACTCTTCCTCCGAACAGGCTCCCGAGCTTTCTTTGCTGCCTCAGCTGCCTGGCAGTAGATGTAGCACTTCAGAAGCGTCAGATGACAAGGTACACAGCTGCTTCGTATAACACTGTACATCGTACATGACATATGAGGTTGTACCCGTGCAGCCTGGAGGGCCTTGTTGACGATGGCCTCTAGCGTGGAGGGGTGTGTCTCCAGGTATGCTGTGACCACCTCACCCACCAATTGTTCCACGACCTTGCCAATCTCCGGATAGCTGAGCCTTGTCTGCAACAGGGCCAACAACAAATTTCTCAATGAGTCCGCCGTCTACTTGAAGTGACAGCCGCCTCCTAGTGACGATCCTGATGGTGAAGTGCTGCTAGAGCAACTTGTCATGACTGAAGTTGATCCATAGAAGGAAACAGTGGGCAGCACAGGACCGAGTACCTTGGCTTGTCCTCCAGACTCGGGGCTGGGACTTTGACAATAAATCACACAGGTGAGGCCCTCCCGAACATGCTCCCCTGCGAGGTGTTCGTCCTTGTCCTGACGTGGAAGACAATTGAGGGCTTGTCAGATCCTAAAGATGGTCATCAAGCACAAGAACTATAAAACAAGCATGCAGGTTGTCAGGACAAATGTCATTGTCAGCAGGCTCTTGACTACTTTGTGCATGTGAAAGCTTGATAATACTTTCGTCACACGTCAGTAAGCAATTGGCACAAGGAAACACCTTGAGGAGCTTGCTCTCGCGACCTGACATATTGAGACAACAAGTGACTGCGATTTTCGGACCCTCAACATGACTACCACTTCTGAGGTCCGTATGCTGTTTGCGTAACCCAGTAAAGTATCTGTGTACGAGTTTGAGCACCTGGTGCAATGACGGCGGGGTATGCATTTCAGTTGAGGACTGCTCCAGACCTGATAAGTATATAGAAACTATTGTAACATTTGGAGCAAAAGACACCCTGCTCAACTTGGGAGACACTTTGTCCTTGCCGTCTCTCTCCTTCTACAACACAATAGGCTTATGGAGGTGCTCCTGAACAGGCAGACCAGCCTTTTAGAGTCAGGATGCTGAGGCACCACTGTATACTACTCTTATACGGGTTCAACAGCACGTTCAACGGAAAACCAAGCCCTTTGCCACATCGCCAATACAGCTTGGTGGAAGAGTGCAAGTTGTGCTGCTGGTCAAAGGCCCAACCTCGTCACTGTTTAGCTATGTGAGGCAGTCTTTCAGTCCAATCAGAAATTGGAAGTCCGGCTCGTCTCTTTGATTGAATGCTCCTCGTGCACCCCAGATTGCACCTGCATCTTACCCGAGGACCTCATATCACGCACTAGAGCCTCACAGTTTCCAGGGAGGACACAGATTGCTAATAAAGCCAAGACACTGCATTGCACTGGTGGATGCCATGCACGTGATTGTCGGTCTCATACCCTCGGCTTCAGGAAGGCTAGGTCGCGTACCGAGATGAATGGTGCCAAAGTCAAACCCAGTTGTTATAGTAAATACTGCAAGTGGAGGGGATACTGTCAGCAGCAGTGGCTCTGTACTGGCAACCTTGCATGCGGGTGGTCATCGACTGCACTTATGACTTTGAGGATGGGGGCACGTGCTCTGGGGGTCAAGCAGGAAGACCACCCTCGTGCCGGTACGGCCCTGCTCATTGTCAGGGAGAGGGTGGCTTGCCAGAGGCGCCACAGGCTCGCCCCTGCTGATACTCCTGCCCATTCCTCCAGACTGTCACTTCCGATTTCTGCCACAGCCGGCAAGTGTGCTTTGCGCACCATCAGCACAGCTCGTACTACAGGTAGAGATTATTTAGCTCTTACATTCTCCTCATCAATCATCTGCAGGGCTTGCCAACCAAGTGGAAGCTTGTGATCCAAGGCAGTTGAAAGGGGACTGACCTGTGACAGAGCATTCACAACAGAGACGCCAACTCCATGGAGGCCGCCAGAGACCTTGTACTCACTGCCATCGCCGCCAAATCTGCCTCCTGCATGCAGCACCTGCAGGGGCCGGGCCCAGAGCCACATCATGTGCAGTCCCTTCCGCAGGATCACAGGCTGAAAATGCTGAAGGCTGGGGGTGCATTTGCTACTGCCGTGCAAATGAGCATGACAAGGGTTGGAACTGACAAACACCTTGACTACTATTGCTGCACCTATGCACTTGTAACACTGACCCCTAAACCCGAAATGCACACCCACAGATTACACATGGGCCAAGTCTTGGGGTTGGGAGGTCACCGTGAGCACTGTCTTTAGTGCTGACTTGCCCGTGGCAGGGTGAAGGTCGGTAGGGATCTGCGAGGTCGAGGACCAAGTCATGTGCTTCCGCAAATTGGCATTGAAAAAAGTCAGAGATCCTAAGAATCCACATGCCTAGCAACTGTGCTGCGGCTGAAAGTGATAAGTAAGCCGCACATGCAGAACAACGTCCACAACATCCAACCCTGAGGCCTGACCCAGGCTTGCCTTCAGGCATACAAGAGAGCAGTAAAGCTCACCCCCCTCCCATTGTCACTCACAGCCGCGGAGCCGTCAGCACACAGAACCACCTGTACCAAAGAGGCATAGCCAGCCTGCCCCTCGTCAATGGCGTTTCTACCACCTCGTACACCTGACCATGAACAGCGCAGACTTGAGCGCTTAGTAATGTAAGGAAGGCGAAGAAAATTCCTCAACATCCTGCTGCGGGGTGCCGAATGACATCATGCTGCAGGGTGCCAAAGCATTTGCAGACAACCAGGTGATCGAGGCCATGGGCGCCGGTGCTGCCAACATACATTGGCCGCTTTCGCACAGGATCCAGGCCTTCCAGCCCCTGCATGTGACATAAGGCAGCAGGCACAACCACCATATTAGCAGGCCATGCCACCATATTTGAGAGCCGCCAAGGGAGACTTCCTCTGCAGCACTGGAGCACGCTCCTCTATCTTGCTATCAGCAACTAGTTGGCATGCAACCAATGTTGACATAAGAGTACACAAAACTGATTCAGGAGTTGACTTGTAAATACTGCGATTCAAGTTCACTTGCCCCAAAACCTCACTATAGAATCCTCGACTTTTCAACATATAGCTAGTGCCGGGAGCTGAACCTGGTGTTACTATCAATATGAAGAGAACAGGACAATGGTCAGCAGCAAAATGCAGCTATATTTGCAACCCAAGCCAGGAGGTGAGCTGTGAGACGCCAGACGTTATTTGCACCTGCACCTGCACCTGCAGGCTTGAACCCTAACGGCGAGCTCCTGGAGCATCCCCACAGCCAGTGCATGAGACCCGGAAGCGAACACGCAAAACCTGCAACAAGTTGGAATGGCGGCTGGGTGGCGCTCAATGACACCAGGGTGGTTAAGAACACTGCGCAGCCTGACCAGGCTCCAATTGTCTATGCCTCCGAGGTGCTTATTCCTTTGTACTTATGCGGTGAGACCCGATGGTGAGCCGCAGCGAGAATGGAGCAAATCTGGGCCCTCACCGTGATCTGTTCGGCGCCGTAACTCCCAGAATATGTGCCACTGTCACCGCTGGAGCGGCCGCTGGTGGCTGCCCTCTCCTCGACAGCGGGCGTCTCCGCCACTCCAGCGGGGGCCACCGCCGCGGCCTGGCTTCGGAGGCCGCACCGCAATGAGAGGCCGCCGGCAGCAGGTCACGTCGTAGGGGCGAGGAGGCCAGTCGCCAGGGCGGCGGAGCCCCCCCTTGGCTCAAAGGTAGCCCCGAACGAGGTTGCGAGGTGGCAGCCGAAGCGAGCCGAGTGGCAGCCGCGGCTCTGAGGGCAGCCGCTTGGCGGCGCAGGAGTCGCGCGGCAGCCGCCGCTGCCGCCGTGCGCGGCGACATGACGGCGGCCTGCACACTTACGGCGGCGGCGCCGGCGTCCATGGCCTGTCATCAAAGCATGGCCGCAGCCCGCGAACTGACGAACGAAGCTCGGCTGCGAAGGTGGCCGTACAGCGCCCCGCCCGGCGCGCCGCCGCCGGCGCCGCCGCCGCCGCCGCCGCCGCCGCCGCCGCCGCCGCGCCGCGCGGCCGCCGCGATGTTCCGAGTGAGGGAGCGGCAATATCAGTTGTGGGACTAAGGAACTGCTTTTCCAAACGACTGTGACTAGACGGGAGCTGACGAGCGGAGATGGTGTTTGCTCCATTCAATAGTGGCTCTGCAGGGGGTGGAGGGCTGTGAAAACTCCAGCCCATGGATAATGGACAAGGTTTAAAATTGAAAGGGCTCGCCCATTGAGGATAGGGGCTGGACAAGCCAGCCCAAAAAAGAATGAACAAAGAACGATAAGGGGGCCAGAGGAAGCCAGAGGAAGAGGTAAAAGGGCCGGAAGGCGCTAAAACACACAGTCACGCAGCTTATAGCCTTCAGGCCCTTCAATGCATTGCCCCTATCCTCCATGGGCGAGCCCTTTCTCACCGTGTTGGGCATTGTACATTACTTTGGGCTGGCCTCTCACAGCCATTGCCGTGAATTGGAAGAGCTGTACTATTTTCATGCCCGCGCATCGTTGTCGACATCGTCACCTTATCTGTATGACGACTCCAATCTGGGGTATCTGCTTCGAAGGCTGGGCATGCAGCAGCGAACGCGGCTCGTGGCAAACAGGCCAAGTACGCGGACCATTAGGAAGGGGACGAGTTCGTCTACTGGCCATCGATGTGCACGGCTTTCGGGTCTCGGTGGCTAGACCTGTTGACCCGCCTTGCGTGCCGCGCTGTGTCACGCAGGCGGGGCGAGCAGGCCGACTACAACGCAGCTGGCTTGCTAATGCAGGTGTTTCGCATGCGCCTGTCCATATCCCTCCAGCGATACATAAGTCACGCCTTGCATCTGCGTGCTGGCCATGCTCTAGCTGCGGCCACTGGCTCTTGTCACGGGGACTGCTTTCCGCCGGCTAGTTTTTTGACTTGCGGCAGCTAAATTCGGCTTACTAAGCGGTAATCTTACATGGCACTTGCTTAGTAGTGTGTTCGGCACTTTTCGGTCCGTTCGAGCCTTGTCAATTCTTCTCCTGCTGGCATGTCACAGCCTTGTTCTGAATGAGCTGACTTACTTCTCAGACATTGTTTATTCCTTCTGGGCTGTCCTCTCACAGGTGTTGCCTTACATGGAAAGAGCTGTTTCTTTCGCCTAGAGCCCTCCTCCATTTGGAAGAGTTTATTTCCTCATCACAGCCATCGCCCCCTACGCAAGAGCTTTTATCAAAAGTACGTGATCATGGAACAGCCAGCCCGTGGGCCTATGATGCTTCCCACCCGCATTCCTGAAGCGCCAGCTCTGAAGAAAGCGACAGCTCTTTAAGTGGAAGGCGATGGCTGTGAGAGGCAAGCCCAAAAAGAATGAACAAGGTCCAAAAGGGTGGGCAGGTGCAAAGAGAGAGGAAGCTGCACACCTTGACTCTGAAGACATACTGGGTTTGACCAAAGTTGTGCTTCATTCTGTGACCTTGGCCCCTCTATATGTTAGATTGCACCACATCAATGCATGGCTTGGCCAACCATTCAATTCATGCACACGCATGCCTTCTCTTTGGGATTCCAGTATTTTGCCCTGCAACCTTGGCCCCAAGTTTGCTCTCCCTTTCGCCCTGCTGCATAAAAGTGTCTTGCTCGGCTTGGTAGCCCTTTTGCTTCATGCACACCACATTCGTTCTCTCTTTCTCTGATGAAGAAGCTCTTCCCACAGGAGGCGATGGCTTTGGAAGACCAGCCCCAAGAAAATGGACGATTGATTAAAATATGGGAAAGGAGAATCCTTTACGAGAGAAGTGGTTTCTAATGATGGCCAGTCAGTAACCTCTAGACAACAGCTGCATCTCAGACTAGCAGATTCACACAGCAATTTGCCACTTCAAAAGCCTGAGGTGGCAGTCAAGGCATGGCCAGCACACAGATGCAAGGCAAATGCCAGGATTCGTTGCCGCAAACTGGAGAGACCAATAAGCTGCACAAGGGCCAAAGTCAACGCAGCATTGTATTCCGCTTCCCTGCTGCACCAGCACCAAGACACCGCTTGTTGCGCACGCGGCTGCACGATGTCAAGCTACCGAGCTCCAGATGAACAAGGAGAGACAAAGCTGGCACGGGGACGGTGGACGCGGAGTTGGTCAGGTAGGTGGCTTACTCCCAATTTAAATCGAAGGCACTTCGTTGTCAACGGCCTTCATTAGGGGCATGCGCTGTGCTTGTCTCGCTCCCTCTGGAAGAGCTTCAGCCCACCAACCACAGCCGGCGCCCTCTACTGGAAGATTCAACTTAGTCTATCTATCTCATCTGTTGGACTGCTTCTCTATCGCTCTCGCTCTCCCCCTCTCTTCGCCTTCCACTACTCAATCACACTCCATTCTCTGTTAGGCTGGCGGTTCCCAGCTCTCTACCACTCTTTTCGGCTTCGGTTTCCCCCCTTCGGATCTTCTGGGCTGGCCGATCACAGCCTCGCCCTCGACTGGAAGAGTCTACCCTCCCTCTCTTGGCAGCTAGTCGTCGGATCTGAGGCTCCTCTCTCGTAACTACTGAGTGATCCATCCTCCCCCTGTTCTGACATATCATCTTCCGACCCCTTTGGAGCTGCTACACGCTTGTAGGCCCCTCCGAACCTTTGTCAATTGTTTTTGGGCTGGCTTTTCGCAGCCCTTGCCCCCATTGGGAGTGCCACTTCTTCTCCAGGCGCATCTCATTTGGCGTCATACGGCTGGCCGCCACGGTCGACCCAAAGAAGGCGCCGGCGCCGCTTCCAAGGCGCCGTTGCCGCAGAGAACGCGCCAGGGCCACCAGTGGCGTTGACGGGCACGCTGCCAAACGGCGTCATGCGGCGCGTGCACGGGGCGGGCCACTTACACACCAGCTACGAGTCTCTGAGAGGGAGAGGAAAGAACAAGAGAGGTAGTAGTGAGCTCGTCCAAAGGGGCGGGATGTCTATGATGTCTCACAGCAAGCGCTTGCCTGAAGAAAGAGAAATGAGGTCTTTCAAAGGGGGTGGGGGCTGTGAAAAGCCCAAAAAGAATGAACAAGGGTCCAAAGGGCCAAGAGGCGCCAAAAGAAACCATACAACTAAGTTGTAGCAACACTCGTCAGCCAAATGATGGTGGCTTGAGGACGTCCCTCAGCACACATCTAGACCTGACAGGTTGGCAACACTTAGAGCAGCCAATTGGCTCAGTGGTCAGGTCGTCAAGATGAATGTAAAAAGAATGCTAATAATGATCAATATCCTTTATCGTAAGAGGCTAGCAACAAGCAGCACACCCAATGCATCACGGCTGTCCAGCTAGCAAGCACAAAAGCTGCTGCTTCTTGTGACCAGACAAGCCTCCACAGTCATCGTCAACTGGAGGCGCCTGCATTATCTTCTTCCAACTCCCCATCATGGCCATCATGGCCGTGTGGCAGCACGCCCTCGGGCTCCTCACGCTCCAGGCTGCTGATGCTCCATACTGGTGGAACCTGTTGGCTCGGTTGTAGCTCCGCGGAGGCGCTGCCGGCGCCAGGTAAGGTCTGGCCCCCCGACTGGCCCATGTGGTCGAACTGCTGCAGCTCAACCCAGCTGGGAATAGTGCCTTGCGACGGACTCAGCAGCAGACTTTGTGCCATTGCTGACGGCAGTGATGAAGGCAGCGGAGGCACCTCAAAGTGCATCATCTCGTGCGGCCGCTTGTAAGGTGGCTGGCCCTGCTGCAGCATATTGAGGCCCTGGCTGCCGCTGCTGTGACCGCTTGTTACGGTTGCGGTGCTCTGCCAGTCCACTGCCTGCACGCTCTCGGGTCGAGTTGTTGGGGCATCCGCGACCAACACACTGACCAGCTGCTGGAGCTGGTGCTGCTGGCTGCCTGGGCCATCAGAATGAGCAACACTGCCGGTCATGAGCCTCGGTCGCTGGCTCGGCCCACCAAATTGTGCTCCACTACTGGAGCTTGTCGTAAAGGCCGACGGTGACAGTACGGGCCCTGCCACAGGCAATGCAAGGGTCCTGCTCCGTTGTCGCAGCTGCTCCTGGCTTACATCCAGCAACTCTGACGTGGCAAGCCCAGCAGACTCATGTAGCTCCGCCAGCTTCAGCAGAGCATTCCTGGACCATGGTGGCAGTGAGGCGGCCATTGTGACGAGCGTTGCCCTGCAAGGAGTGTGCCACTGCTCACTCCTCAGACATCTCAAGCAGGCATCTTGATTCACAGTGCTGCAAAACTCAGGGGGCCGTGCATGGGCCAAATGCTGAATAGACGAGGTGCTTTTGTTACTTTCTACCAGGGCTGTCAAGCAGGGCTGGGCATAATGTCAGATAGCTGCAGCAGGTTTGCTGTCCACTTACGTAGATGTGGAGCTTGTGCTGCCAACAGTAGCGCCCAAAGGAAAGCTGCCGCCTTGCATGGGCTCTGCTGGAAGCTCCTGCCTTGAGGGCCCACCAGTGATACCGGGCTCTGGCAAGGGTGCCAGGCCCTGCTCAATAATCACGGGCGCAGCACTGGTGGACAACGACACTTGGTCCAATGAGATCCTTGTGGAGGATGAAGCTGCCGCTCTGCTTAGTGCCGCTTCCACCATCTCCATTGTAGTCACCTGAGTACAGTTGCAATATGAGAAGCCTGGCACACGCTGGATAGATGAGGCACAGTAGCAGATAAGACCAGCAATCTCTTTGACAAAACACTGAAGATGAAGACAATCAGGAGGTAAGAGTCCATCAACGGGCAGGCAAGCAGATGCACACTGGTGCCACTCAATGATCTCCAGTGTCAAGGTGAAGTACCGAGGAGCCGCCATACTGGTCCGAGGAGCCGCCATACTCCAGCGAAGCCGGCAGCGACCTTGAGAGTTGAAAGCCAGATAGGTCCTGGAAAAGTTGCCGATTTGGGCGCTGCTGGCCTGCCGGCACTATGATAGCACTAGCACTCCTGACAGGTGCTGCAGGCTGCTCAGCAACTTGCGTAAGCTCCTGAACTAACCTGGCCATGGAAGCAGCGTCACTCTCCGAGACTTTTATCAGGGGTGAGGCTTGGAGAGCAGGGCTGGCGGGCCTTGCAGTAGATGTCAAGGACCTGTCACTGCTGGCGACCTGCGGTAGCAACATCCTGTGCCCCTCGCTGCCACCCTCGGCCGATTCAAGGGGCAGCAGTGGCCCGGGGCCACCACCAAGGTGGGCCATCTGCCGCTGCGGCGCTCCCCCAGCTAGCCTTACAACGTCGTAGAGGTTACCGCTGCTTTCTGCCAACGAGCTCCGCAACTCTTGGACCGCCTCTGAGTCATCGTGCCTCGTAGGTGCCAAGGCCTGCAGCGACCCGGTAGCCTCGCTGCCCTGCCGGCCAAAAACTGGCCTAAACCCGAAGGCCAACTGCTCTATTGCTGCCGCCTGCGCTGCTGCGGCCATTGCTGGCGGTGCGTGCTGCAGCGGAGCTGCAGACGGAAGACCCGCTTGCTGCAGGGCTGACGGCTCCGCAGCATCAGGTACGTGCTGTGGCGCTGCTGGCCTGTGGAGGTTGGCTGAAGGGGCCATTGCCTGGGCAGCTCTAGCCAGCATTGCTGCCACCTGATCATGCCACTCCTCAAGGCGCGCCTGTAGCACCGCAAGATTCGCTTCCTCGTGCTCCACCTACATCGCCATGGCATCGAGAAGTCTCGGGCTTGAGAAGTCTAGCAGCTGCCAGCGGCTGCCTCTGATGTGCGCTGTTGGCAACAATTTACGATGGCATTGAGGGCAGTCGACCACAGCCAGGCATCCTAGTGTGAGCCCTGCATCGGAGCATGCAGCACCAGCATGGCCAGGCAGTGCTCGCAGTGCTGGCCCAGTCTGCAAATTCAAGCGAATGTTACTTCTTGCAGGGGTCAAATGACTTGCGGCACTTCAGTGCTCAATACAACCTCTCTGCTTCTAGTGGGGGGCCTGGATTATTACCCGCCGGAGCGATGCTAGCTGCACAACCCCGCGGCGAACGGGCACAAGAGCAATTGTCTGCAAGCGGGTCATAGGCCGCAAGGGACAGCCATCATCAGTGGTGCTCAAGCAAGACAACCAATCTGGAAGAGGCCGCCAAGCGGCGGCATAGATTGTGCACTTGCCTGCTGCCGCTAAAGTAAGCAGGAGATAGTGTTCACCTGCACGCCTGCAGCAAAGTGTGCAGCCCAGTCCTCTGGGTGCTGCGAGCCCAAAGTAGGCCAAACCAACACAAACAGCGGATGTGAGCATGACAGGATGCAAGTGCTGGCCCTGCCTGGAGCCGGTGATTCAGCGCTCTAAGGCATTTCTCCTGCAGGGCGAGCAGGGGCTTGCCACAGCTGGCACGAGCACATCTGGTGGTAGGCAAGATGCTGAGCGAGGGGGAGAATATGGATGCGAGGAGCACCAAAGGTCACCTTCTCTGAGACCGGGCCAGCGTGATTAGCGTCAACGTCAGCTTGGTAGATCAGCCGAGGACTTCGGTCTTCCACGACGGCGCCAAGAATGCTGCAGTGTTTGCAACAGAGCAATCAGAGCAGCCAGCGAGCCCCTGGGTCTATCAGCAGTAACACCATCCAGCTGGCCTCCAGCAGTTGGACGGCAGCGCAGTGGCCGAGCTCACCACTGGGACGGGTCGTGCCATTGTTGCTGAGCAGAATCAACGAGGGCCCGCAGCACCGGCAAATTGGCAGCGGCGGCCAGTGCGGCAGCGTACTCCCGTAACCCCGGGGCCGACTGCTGCAGGAAGCACCCGCGTTGCCAGCTGATGGTCACCCTGTGTTGAGCGCCGCTGTGTCGCATCACATGTAGGCCATCAGTTGCGCACGCCGCAGAGATTTTCAATACACGTCTTCCATACCGACGTCACATTGACAAGGCGTGGGGATGCTCACAGGGAGGCCTGGAGCGTCCGTTGGCGCCAATGTATGGCGTAAGTCCAGCCGCCGTTGCTGGCGCAGAGGTCACGCAGCAGCCGCTGCTGCAGGTCGGCGTGCAACCGCAGCTGCTCAAGCTCCATGCGGCAGGATGGTGATGGCGGTACAGGTGTACAGGCCAGCAGCAGCAACAGCAGGAGCTGCGGCGCCAGTGCCGCGCCAGGATGCAGCGCTGCCGTGTCCGGCGGCCACAGCTGGTCTGGATCGTCGCAGCGGCAGTCCACCTGCGGCCGCGACGGCGCCAGCTGTGAGCGCAGCTCGCCTGCAGCGGCGTCCACAGCTCCTTGGGCAGCGGCAGCAGCCACAGCTGGCAGCGGAGCGGCGGTTGGCCCCCTGCCGGCAGCGCGAGGCCGCGGGACAACAGCCGGCGCCCGGCGCCCGGCGGCGGCTGCGGCAGAGGAGGCGCCGCGCTGAG
>WELB01000035.1:203256-239135 GCA_009602725.1 Spirogloea muscicola
CTCTAGCAGCTCCAGCAGGACAGGATGTCAAGGCCCCAATCGTGGCACTTCCAGCCCTCTTCTCCCCCCCACCCCTCCATTCCTCCTGGCACAGCTGCTGCCTCACTCCACTAGCAGCTCCAGTAGCTGCTAGATGCTAGCTGCTACGTCATAAGATGTGCTTACCTCTGTACTTGGCCAGACTGGCCTTCGATTGTTTCAAATACACGAAATTTCCCGGCGGATCCCCGCGATCGGCGAGATCGCGCCCTTTCCCACCAGTTAATCTGGCCGCTTGCCAGCCACTCTTTTCTATGGGCGAGCACATTTCATGGACTGTAGTGTAGTTCTTTTCCGGCTCCTCTTTCTTTGGCTTGGGATATTGTCCATTCTTTTTGAGCTGGCTTCGCCAGCCACTCTTCTCTATGGGCGAGCACTTCTCCTATGGGCGAGCACTTTGTTTCTTTTCACAGCCTCCGGCCCCTTTGGAAGAGCTCACTTCTTCTTATTATCAGCCGCATTCGCCCTGGCAGAACAGACACGGCTGCCCGGCCGTCCCGCTCGGCCCGGCTTGCTTGTGCTTGCATCGGAGCGGCTCGAATGGAGACTGGAAAATCTTCGACGAATCTGAAGAGGCCCGAGGCACCTCCCGCCTCCGGGGATCTGCTTGGCACGCACCAAAGGTGCTCTTGGAAGTCGCAAGATAGAGAGGCGAGGGCTGTGAACAGCCAGCCCGCAAATGAGAGGCCAGCCCATGAGGGGCTGGCCTCTTGACCTGGGCCATACAAAGTAGGGAGACAGTGGGTTGGCCCATCGTGATGACTCGCTGCACACTGCTTTGCCCCTTACGTGAGCCCAGTCTGAATTTGAACGAGGGAAGCAGCTCAAAAAAATGAATGGTTTTGGACGAGCAGCAGCAGCAGCAGCAGCAGCTATGACTGAAGTATAAGAAAGATAGGAGAAATCTGCGCTCCACAAATTGGGGCAATGGCTGTGGCCAGCGCATCCTTTTTGGGCCGGGTAAGCATGACCTAGAAAGTTGTAGGAGTGAGGCGGAACAAGGCACTGTCGCTTGAGGCAACCCCGAAGGTGTTCGTAGTTGCAACCAGCCCATTGAGGTGTACGTAGTCCTATGGATACGATGTCAACAACAGCAAGTAAACGAGTGCGATGGGCAGTGACATTGCTGGCTGTCAAGACACCCAAGCTTCACCTCCCAACTCCTTACGTCACATCACGGAGGAAATCATCCAGTCCAGTACCATCTGTCTGCTGTGCACTCTTCAGCTTTTGGCGTAACTATGGCTAGTGTGGCCAGGTGGCACAAGGTCCTTGTGCCCAAAAGAACTGCTGTTCTACTTGCCGTCACAGCTCTTGGGCGGATCTGGAGCTTTGCAGGTTCTGGAAGAGATCAGGTTTGCAGGCGGGAAGTAGCAACAAGTCGTCTCGTTGTGAAGTCAGTTGCAGCGGACGTAGCACCTGACCACAGCAGTAGTAGTAGCTGCGACAGGCCGTTTTGTCTGCATATCTCTACCGGTAGCACGGTGCATGTAGAGGAGGAATTGGTGCAATCGTTCGAAGCAAATGTCACAATTTCTAACAAGCTGTAACAAGGGTTGTGATAAGCTCATTCGGACAGACTAATGAGACCATGTTGGCTGAGGAGACTAAGAGCATTCGCTGAGGGCCAGCGCGAAGCATGGCTTTGAAAAGTGAAGGGGGGCTTCTATATTGGAAAACTGAATGTAGTAATTTCTTCAAGGGGCAGTGATTGAGATTGGCCAGTCCAACTTCTTGAGGTTTGAGCAATGAGATGCTAACAGGGAAGGTGTGGATTCTCCAGTCCAGGGAGATGATATGTGCTGGGGCAAGAAGGCGACACAAGGGATTGGAAGCGTATGCAAGCAAAACAAACAGCAGGCACAATAGCGGGCTCTACATTTCATGTGCAAAGTATATTGGTCTGGCTAGCAGCAAAGTGGCTTCTCCTTTCGGAGTTGGAAAATGCAGCACATATGTGTTGATTGCAAAGTCATTGGTACTCTCAGGTCAAAGACAAGGGCCAGTGCTGAAGAGAGCTGGGCCAATAGTAGCACAAATGTCTACCACACTAAGTTGCTGCATGCTGTCAATCAGGATAGACTAGGTATTGGAATTTCAGGCGCACCTTTCACCAGGTGCCAGATGGATCCACCACCAGTGAGTGAGTCGGTTTGGGATGTACACAAGCTAGAGCGAGGCTCAGCAAGCTCAGCAGCTCAGGCTCAGCAAGCTCAAGGCAGCTCAATTTCCACAGTCAATAGGCCCTACCCCATGCCGTATTAGAAGTCAAAGCGCTGCACTTGTAGCAAGAGATTGGCAGCGGTGGCCAGGTAGAGCAGCAGCGGGCAGTAAAATCACCGCCGCAGCTATGGAACACGCACCCGCTCGACAGTCCTGGCACATAACGGCTACCATGCAGTGACGACAACGATGTAAAGTCCTGGCATAAAGGTGAGCTTGGCGAGCCCAGTGAAAATTTCTGCCCCGTCCATTCTGCAGCTGCTGGCCAGTCCCTGCAGGATACAGCGCAGGCTGGGCTGTCCTGTGTGGGCTGTGTGGACTCTGAGAAACTGAGTATATGAGCTTTGACATACTCAAACTTGTGTCCTCCTCGGCCAAGTGTTGCTTGCCTTGAGAACTTGCTCACATCACCCCCGACTGAAACTTCTGCTGTGGTATGCGGCCTTCGTAGTCATATACAGGTCTTCTAGATCTGCCTGCCCGCTACTGGATGCTCATGTGCTCTGCTTGGTACAATGTGACACTTTCCTGCTACTGAGCATTCATGAACTGCACTTACAATGCATAGCAGCATTCAGACTGTTCTGGGCTAAGCATGTAGAATGGTTCAAAAGGAAGTTCTACGTATCAACGTCTTCAGGACCCCACCTTATCGGTCCATGTAAATGTGCTCCATGCTGTTTTCAGGGAATAGGAAATTTAAGCTGCAAGAATAGTACAAGATACTTACAGGTGAGGCTGTCACTGGTGCAATATCGCGCTGATGGTATGCTCTATCTGTCCATGGAAGCTGACGGCGTTTGCTTGTGGAGCACAGATGCAGCTGCTGTAGCAAGATGGCTGCAATTAACATCGTACTCCAGTACTGGCTGCTCCAAGGATCGCGGAAGGGGACCACCACGCCATCAACCTGAACGATGCATATTGACCTCTTTCACTGGAATATCTATAGGTCTCACTTGATTGATGGTTTGGCCCCAGCTGACCCGCTTCTAAGCAGCTACACTATTACATCGACAATCAATAACATGGACTCGGCCATGAGCAGAGCATCATACTTTCTTGCACATGGGGCGGCATGGTTCTGCAAGCCTCTCAACCGAGTGGACCATAGAAGGTTGTTCATCCCGCAGCTCTGACACTAATCACGCCGTGCGGTTAGCAATAAAGGCAGCCAGAATCCACCCTCTGTAAGCCCAGCCTCTACTGGCGGCAACCGAGTGGGCCCGTTGTTGAGAAAACATCCAATAGCAGCAACGCACACACTATGGCATGTGCTTCCTTGTGAAAGAAGTCACGTTGCTCCAACAAGGAGGAGGGACTTGCAGTACCGCCATGTCCCCTGCATGTGCTGCGGCCATTCCCCAGAAATTGAAGTCAAGTGCATCTCAATTCTATGTAGTAGCTGCGGTCCTGCTGCCTCCTACCTCCAAGGAAAAATGCGGATCGACAGCTGCGCCGCTGGTAGAGGCATGGACGTAAGCTGCCCTTATTGATGCACTGCAAAGCCTCCTAGTACACTGCTTGGAAAGGTATGTTGTGCTGACAGTAACGCAGACCACAATGCCTCATCTTATGAGGACTTAAGATGTGATACTCTCCAGATGAGCTTGGCAAGTGCATCTGTCTGTAACTGGATTTGCCGCCGAGGCTCTGGCTGGCTAGGTAGGAGTAAGCCACCTGTCACACTCCTGGCTCTGCATATGCTGCCTTGGCACACTTACCAAGATTAACAATTGGCAGACTGGGGAGGACAGTTGTCATGGGCGCGTAGCTAGCACCTCTGCATCGCTTCCTTCAGAGGTGCTGGGCTAGTGCAACTGCTCATACATAATGATTGGCAGCTCATCCTGTCAGTGCAAGTAGGGGGCTAGTGTTTGTGGGTGTGACTGTGAGCTTGCAGACAGTAGAATTCTTGCCAATCTACCTGCTCCATCTGAGGTAGCTGCAGGAAGTGACATTTCAGGGCTGCCACCAACGCCAGGGTGCTCCAGCTGCTTGCCATGGCGACCTGTTCACAGCTGTTGGCACAGCAGAAGCCAGCCGCAGTAGCTCGTGAGCCGCGCAATCCCATGTCCAAACCACTCATTGACACATGACTGCAAGTGCAAGAGGAACGGATGCAGTAGCTGCCAGGCACTATATGGAACATAGGATTCAGATAGAGGCAGTGATGTCAAGCCCAGGCCGTTGCCTGTAAGAGACACTAAGGCTGGTGGCAATGACAGCCTTAGTGTCTCTTACAGGCAACGGCCTGGGCTTGACATCAGTGCCTCTATCTGAATCCTATGTTCAAAAAGGTTGCGCTTGACATACCTATTTCCGTGCTAGCTTGGCTGTACCAGCAGAGTAAGTTTAGCTGCAGGCTTTGTGGCTGGCGTCGGTTTGCAAATATACACTGCAAATTTGCAACAACCGCTGTACATGCGCAGCCACAGAGAAACAATCTGCAACTGGGGCCTGAGGTGCCTTTGGAACAGCTGCACGGTTGTGCACTGCTTCAACAATTAATCGCAGGTTCTCGAATAGAGGCAGCAGCTAGTGATGGCCCTTATTGCTAGCACCAGCTGCATTGGTCGCCTCAGGATAGGCAATGGCCAATGCATCGACATCTGACATGACTCTGAGCTTCTTGCAACGTCCTTGCAGCACAGGTGCTGACAAGTTGCAACAGGCCTCGTCACAAAGAAGGGGATGCAGCCTGACAACTCTGTAGAGCCGTGCAATGCCATGGATGCGCTGCCACATGCTAGGCAGTGAGTACATTGGAGAGATGCTAGCTGCTGCACGCCTCTGCAGAGAGGAAATAGCGTGGTTGTCAACGAGCCCGCCGCCAGCCACGCAAATCACGAGCCATGAAGTAGCAATAGCAGCATGAAGCGTACATGCGCTGATTGACCAACTTAGCACAAGCGCATGCCTTGGACCAAAGCCACCAATTCAAGCCTTAGGCACTCACCTGCACGCTTGCAAAACACTTTGGCCCATTCCTGTTGCTATGAAAGCAGAGTATGTCATGACAAACATAAGAGGGAGCACTGAAGTGGAGATAGATGGCCTGCTTGCAACCGGCCAAGTGGAAGGTGACAAGCATGTTGACATTACATGAAGGAGAGTAAGCACGTGTGCAGCTTGGCGTCCTTGGGAACACAGCAGTTAAGCTGACAACAATCTCTACCTGATGCAGTGGTATTGAAATATAGACTCTGGCGTTAGTGCAGCCATCTTGCACGTTAATAAGCGGGCCAGCTGTTCTTCAGCAGCAGGTGGCTATCTCTGCGGCCCTTGCAAAGGCAGGGGCAGCAACTCAGCATTTGGACGGCCTTTACACTCACTTCTGAGCAATGAAAAGATGGCCTTCAGCATTGTCAGGTCATGTGCGG
This sequence comes from Spirogloea muscicola, assembly GCA_009602725.1. Classification (NCBI taxonomy): domain Eukaryota; kingdom Viridiplantae; phylum Streptophyta; class Zygnematophyceae; order Spirogloeales; family Spirogloeaceae; genus Spirogloea; species Spirogloea muscicola. The sequence goes on from WELB01000035.1 coordinate 208,902, forward strand.
CGGTCAGCGTCGCATCGTCCTTTGGCAAACACAGGAGCGGCTCCTGACAGAAGCACCTGTCTCAGCACTTGTCCACTTTACAATCAGCCTGCCGTGGCGGCTACAGTGCCAAGCGGGCAGACATCGTCAGCAGCGCTGGGTGCTGACGATGCCTCCGCCACGTCTTTGCTGCTTCTGCCCCACTGCGTCGAGGGGGCTCGGTTCTCACTGCGAGCTTGGTGTTCCGAGCGGCTATAGGAAGATACATGTCCAGCACCCGTCCTCATGGTGCAGCAGCTGTGTAGCAGATGCTGTCGCTTGGTCCCAGGCAAAGTACTATAGTGACGCTCATGGTTGTGTGAAAGCAGCATCCGGGGTTAGCTGTAGCAGCAGCTGCAGCAGCGCGTGCCAATCCAGCACAACATCCAGCGTGCTGATGCAGTGGACCATTCTATCAACTGCCTAAGCTGCCCACGCAGCATCCACCTGAAGCCACCGTCCTTCATGTGCGCAGCTTTTGGCAACAGCCATGCCTTATCTGACAGCTATCTGACATAGTTGCCAAGCGGGTAGCAAAGAGTGACGCTTCTTTCATACATCGTTCATAAGGGCGCGCAACGACGAAACTGCGCCATTGGTGCTAGGTGCGAGGGGCTGACTTGCATGCAGCTTCAGCAGGAACGAGCGATGGTAACGGCCTGCAAAGCATGGCGTCCGTTGCCAGATGGCCGCATCGGTGGCACTCCCATGGTCCCGTCCTGCCGTTGCTGGGCGAGTCCGCTTCGCCGCAGCCGGGCGGCAACGGGAATCAGCGCCATGGCTCGCGGAGCTGGAGAGGAGAGGTGGAAGAGAGCGCTCGCGAAGATCGGCTTGAGGTTGGCGGCAGCGCCAAGGCCGTGCGGGCAAGCGGCCCCGCCGCGGCGCCGCGAGGACCAGTCGCGCTGCCGGGCGGCGGGGTGCGGGAGCAATGAAGGTGGGGCGCTGCCTCGGGAATGGCGGCAGGGGGGCTGGCGCGAAGAAGGACGGGGCGGATGGTTGCGGCTGCTCACATGATAAAAGCAGTGGAAAGGGGCCGGGGAGGCGGAGAAGGGCGCCCCTCCGGCAGGTGGCGTGGGATGGAGGCAAGAAGCTCGTGAAACGATGAAAGCGGCTGCTCAGACCAAGGAGAAAGGGCTCGCCCATTGAGGATAGGGGCTGGAAAAGGCAGCCCACAAAAGAAGACCAAGGCGGCAGCTGTGGAAGCCGAGCCGAGCTTGCTCACGGAAAAGAAAGGCTTTCCGAAGGGGCCGGTGAACAGCCAGCCCAGAGACAATGAAGAAGAAACAACAAGAATGACAAAATAGGTGGGGAGGTGTATTCCAGCCAAAGAGAGAAGGCGCACGGTGCGCATGGATTGAATGGGTGGTCAATCCATTGGTCAGGCAAAGGAGGCGGGAAGAAGGCGGGAAGAGGCCATGGCAGTGGGGAGCGAGTTGGGCAGGGAAGACGGGGGAGGGGCCGAAGCCTGGAGGAAGAAAGAAGTGGCACTCCCAATGGGGGCAAGGGCTGCGAAAAGCCAGCCCAAAAAGAATGCACAAAGGTTCAGAGGGGCCTAAGAGCGGTGAGCAGCTACAAAGGGGCCTGAGGATGCAATGGTAAAACAGGGGGAGGATGGATCACTCAATAAGTACGAGTGAGGAGCCTCAGATCCGACAGACTAGCTGCCGGGAAGCTATCACCCTGACGAAAGCCAGAGCCCGCAGCGAGAGCACGGCCAGCTCGCAGATGCAGAGCGTGGGGGAGAGAAGGCGCGCGGGGCGCATGAACCGCTGCAGGGATACAGAGAGGCGCATCCGATATACCTGAGCCCACGAGCCCGCGGCGTTGAAGTCGGCTGGCTCGCCGCGTCTGCGGGACACAGCCCGCCGCGCAAGCCTAGCCAATAGGTCAAGCCACTGGGACCCAAGAGCCCCGTGCACGTCCACCGCCAAGGGGACGAACTCGTCGGCAGGTGGGTGGTCGGAGTGCTTGGCCGCCTTGCAGCGAGCGGCCTTCGAGGCAGCGTGGCCGGCCCGCGAGGCAGAGAGCCCCAAGGCAGCCAGTCTCGAGGCGCAGGCGCCATTGGGCGGAGCCAGGGAACAGGGAGACAGCCGCGAGCAGTTGGGCGGCCAAGCGGGGCCCTGGCTGGCCAATGCGCAGCGCTCGTACTACACCAGTACTGTAGCCGACCGCCGGTGCCGCTTGGCACACGATTCCGGCACGGCGCGGCCCCGCCCCGGATCGCGTCGGTTTAGTGGCTCGCCCTGACGAGGCCCCCGCCTCCCCGAATTTGGGCGGGCGGCAAAGCGGCCGCCACGCGTCCGGCTCCTCCCGCCCCTAACGAGAGGCGACGGCCGTGAGTGGCCCCGCCTGATGGGGAACTTCACGCGGGGAAGCGGGCGGCCGGCACGCGGCTCGCGGCGGCACGCGCGGCACGAAACTGGCCGTCTCGGCCAGACGGTGCCGCCCTGCCGCGCAGCCGCCACTCCTGACGGCCCCTGGTTCGCCAGGCCCGTCACCGGCCTCGCCCCAAAGGCACCCGCGCCACTGCGGCACTCTGGCAGCTAACCCGGCCCCCTGCCCCTTCGTAAGCGGCTGCTTCTTCCCTGTGTCGAGAATACTGCCGGCGCAGTAGCTCCCCTTCCCGCTCGGCGCGGACCTCTGGCCAGGCCTCCCCAGTCGGCCGTGGCGGCAGGATGAAGCTTTCGTCCCAAAGAGAGAGAAGGCGCGCGGTGCGCATGAAATTAAAGAGTCCCAAAGAGAGCAGGCGTGCGGGGCGCATGACGGAAGTAGAAAAAAGAGCTCGCCCATTGAGGATAGGGGCTGGAACAGCCAGCCCAAAGAATGAGCAGAGTACAAGAAGCCCAAGAAGAAGGGGGGCCAGGCGAAGCACTAAGGCGAAGCACTAAGTAGGGCCCTCCACCTGCGACAGCGCCGGAGAGCTGCTGGCCGAGTATAGCTGGTCGATGTACCTGGCCTAATCCCCTGGCCATCGCCCTCTACTGGAAGAGTCTCTGTATTTGCCTTCTTAACAGGGCTTGTGAGGCTCGTGTTGGACTCCCTTTCTATTCATGCGCCTGGCCGAAGATAGTCGACTGGTCGTCAGTCAAACCATCATTGCTCTCAGTGGAACAGCGACCACGGCATTGAGCTCGCTTTAATTCCTGCTAAATGTTGTACTGGCCGGAGTGGTGACCATTCAACTGTGTTAACAAGTAAAAGGTATTGTGCTATAGTTCAGTGCTGGATAATCTTAAACATGCTCACCACCAAATAAAAGGCTGCTCCTTCAATGTTTGTCCCCGTTTCATGCCAAAGAGTGAACGCCTGAGCACTCCAATCACAAGCATCATGACTTTGTGCTCGAGACTTTTCTGTTCATCGTATCAGCGTGAGGGAGGGAGGGAGAGAAAGGGCGAGAAGAGAGAGAGAAAGAGAGAGAGAGAGAGAGAGAGAGAGAGAGAGAGAGAGAGAGAGAGAGAGAGAGAGAGAGAGAGAGAGAGAGAGAGAGAGAGAGAGAGAGAGAGAGAGAGAGAGAGAGAGAGAGAGAGAGAGAGAGAGAGAGAGAGAGAGAGAGAGAGAGAGAGAGAGAGAGAGAGAGAGAGAGAGAGAGAGAGAGAGAGAGAGAGAGAGAGAGAGAGAGAGAGAGAGAGAGAGAGAGAGAGAGAGAGAGAGAGAGAGAGAGAGAGAGAGAGAGAGAGAGAGAGAGAGAGAGAGAGAGAGAGAGAGAGAGAGAGAGAGAGAGAGAGAGAGAGAGAGAGAGAGAGAGAGACAGTGAGAGGAGAGACAGTGACAGGGACAGAGACAGACAGAGAACAGACAGAAAGAGACAGAGACAGAGACACTTGCTGCATTAGAGAGAAGGCGCGCGGTGCGCATGAAATTGAAAGGGAGGCTTGTTCAAGCCAATACATTGTTCAAGCAGAGGCTAGTGCAAATTAAACAAGGCTACATGATGCGGAGACCTTGCGGAGACCTTGCGACATTGCGTGGCTAGACTGGCCAAGGCACCGCCTTATTCCAGGGCCGTCGCGCCCGCCGCCGCGTGCCCATCCTGACCCCCAAGCGGGCCGCCGCCATAGCCACCCGGCTCTGGACCTTCAGAAGCCGGCCCCACCAAGCGGCTCCTCCTCCGGCACTACAACCTCCCAGCTGCGCAGCGCGGCAGCAGCGGCGGCGCGTTGAGCCCTGCATGGCTATGGTCGGCCGCTCCTTCTTCCTCCATTGTCCACCCCCTTGGCCTCGATCCAGCGGCAGCTCCCAGGCGTTGCTGCTGCCCGATGCTTACGCATGGCGATGCACTCCACGGGCGCGCCGGTGCCGCAGCCAACTCTCGGCCGGACTTCGGTGCACACCAGGCTTGCCTCAACTCTTCGGCCGGCTCCAAACCACTTCCTTATGTTCTAGCAATGGCGGATACAGCTTGTCAGCCTGGGCAACTGCATGCTCCCTGCCGCCGAGGTATTACCAGCCGTCCAGAGGAGCCACCTTTCAGCTTCTCGGCTCCTGCCGATGCTGGCTTGTGTTGCTTATCGGAGTACCTTGGCCCAGCCTGACTGTTCCACGTGGTTAGATACACTTCGGATTCCCTCTGTATGCACCCGGCTGGCTTTCACAGCCGCCTTAAGAAACCAGCAGCCGCATTCCTCTTATGAATAGCCAGTGCCAAGACCTGCATGGACACATTTGCATGTCCATCGCACTGGCCAGTGCTGCAGGTGAGTACCTTGCTGCCTGTCACACAAGAAACGTGAGCCACAACAAGGTCCTATAAATTTCTCGTAATCTGCATCTCATGATTCCCATGTGGTTGTGTAGAACCCTTTGTCGTTGCTGAGGGCACATGGCTAATGGCGGCTTGCACTTGTTGCACTTGTTCTTGTTGTGCGTTTGGCAACTGACTGACAATGGAGAATGAATGAAAGAGCAAGCTTCACATTCGCTCTGGCCCTCATGGTTGAGCAATACATCACGACGCGCAAGTGGGGCCAAGGTCCCTGCATCCCTCAAGAAGGCCCACACACTTAAGTTTCCCTACTGGAGCGGATCTTTCTGAGTACGTGCCTAAGGGGGAGTGCATGCAAAGTGTTACAGCTAAACGGCAGCAGGTGCGCCAGCTAATAGCTGCTGAGCTAGACTACTCCCTCCAGATTATGCTAGCCAGCTGTTTGCTTGCACAAACTTGGTGCATAGAAAATACTAGCTGCCAGGTGAAAAAGCGGTGCTGGCATCCAATGCATCCTTTGGGATGACCATCTGCAGGGGCATTTAGCAGGTCCATCATGGTGCACGCAGCACAGCACCTGGCACAAGCGCATGAAGAAACGTCCTTGAGAACCCACGCATGTGGCTCTTGGCATGGACAAGCACGTAAGTTGGAAAGACGTGCCAACTGCCATACTCAAGATCAGTCCACGATCAACTCTGTAACCTTTTAGACAATACAGCAGCCTTTGCGTCATACAAACTTATGTACTGATTTCCAAGCGTGATGCTAGCCTGACTTATTTGTCAGCACATCAATGAGGTGAGAAGGCGGGCTGCCAATTGCTGCATCTTATGGAGCGCAATTGACGGGCTGCACCATGCTGCAGGCAAAGGAAAGGGTCAGTGGCTTGAAGAAGAAGACGACCACTGGCAGAGCAACTGCTGTAGCCCAGAATAAGTACGCTGTCTCTTTGAGGGTCCATGGGCCAGGCTGACGCAGTATCTGCTTCCAGTCTCTGTAGGTGATTTAGTAACCCAAGCATGTCTAGCAGATCTGGTCATCATGAGCCACACAGTTTGCAGCTTCTGTTATGCAGCTCGCGAGCCAGGTCCTCACTGATGTTCCCGGGGGCACGATGCCCTCCAGGTGCAGGATTTCTATTAGCAGAGCAGACTCAGACCGCCCTGCTTTGCTCGACCTTTCCCCCTGCTCCAAATCTGGAAGAAAGACGGAAATTAGTACTACACTCCCCTGGCAAGTCTGCCTACTTTGCTTGCTCCTGACATTATAGCCCTCACAGCACAGTACCTAGCAGCAGCTATCAGCAAGGGAGGTCCCAGTTGCTCAGCTAACCGCCGGCCCACAGTGAAGAGGCACAAGCCCCACAGCATTGCTCCAGTTGCAGGTGTTACTTCACAAGAGATGGGGCTTGTGCTGAGGTGTAGTGTGGTCCTTGCCTGCTAACCATTGGCCGGAATTACAATAGCAGGCGCCGCGGCAGCATTGGTGTATGCAAGAGAAACAAGACGGTACACTGAACGCGACTATGGATGCGGATGCTGTGTCGAAATGCTTCAGGGGATTGCCTGTGCAGGGCTCAAAAAGAGCAGCTGCAAGAGCATGCAATGCAAAACGCATGGTGCCCATCGTATAATGGCCAAAAAATGCGACTTGCAGGCAGGCTACTGTGGTGGAGCTTGAGACTGAGATCCGTCTGAGGCTGAGCTTAGACATTACCATTCCAGAGATCAAAGTCGGCACCGCTCCTGTTTCAGGACAAATGGGACAAGATGATGGTTCTGCTGATGTGCGAGGCCTCCTCATGGTTTTAGTCTCCTTACAATTGCAGAATCATTGCCTATTCATGGGCCCCTAGAGCACCCAATAGGTGAGGGAGTAAGGGAGATGATTGCTGCATAGGAGTGTGAGTGTCATTGCTACTCGTTCTTTACTTGCCAAGAAGTATGTCTGTAGTTCTTCAGCGCCGCGTAAGGTGTCAGTCTATGTACAAGATCTTCACTTTCAGATCCTATGTCTTCCACAGTGAGTTGTCACCCCCTACCTATGCCCTTCCTACTTGTCTAATCCAAATGTGCACACATAAACCCAAGGATACCATTCTGCCATACTCCTTCAAGTTGATTCTTCCATGCTTTGATATGTCAGCATGCTGTTGCAGTACTTGTAAATGGTGGACAAACAGCCTCTTGATTTGTGATATTTGCCAACATTAGTCGCTTCGCCCTTGCTGCATTGAATCTTGCAGACTGATGGTGCATGGGGTGCTTACAGTCTTACTGTCTTACTGCTATGTCAGCATGTCCAACTATCACTGTCTCCCTGTTGATTCTGCTGCTTTACGAGTACAATCAGCAGGTGACGTAAAATGTCACTCTTAATACCACGGTACACTTTGTGTCGTGTTGCAACATAAACGTCACTGTGCCTCAGCTGCTTTACATACTTGCAATTGTTACCCACGGGTTTACTTCTTTTTGACTCAATGTAGCCTTCAAGTACAATAAGCTTGATGCTGGGTATAACGCATTGCACTCTAGCATGAGCCTTACATGCTCATCTTGATCTTCTATCCACTCTCCAACTTGTTCACCTGTGCAAGCTGGGCAGGGCAAGAGAGTAGTCAGTTAAACTTTGCCTTGCAAGGCATGATGTATGCATCATCCTTAAGAGCAGCCACAGCTTGATCTACTACATCAAAAGCAGACACACAACAGCATCCTATCAGTAATTCTTCTGCACAACCTCAAAAAGATTGCGCTCATCATTGCTCATGATGTCAAGAATGGCAAGATCATGGCTCCCAAATGATCATCATAATGGTGGAAGTTTGCTATAACGATATGCTGCTGATCTGTAAACATCCGCGTGGGCCACTATTGAGGCTGCAGACACGACCAGTACAGACAGGCGATCAGAGTTCTTCCTTCCTACAAGTCTGCATCGTCGTCAGCATCCTACTCTGACGAGGAAAGACAGGAGAGTACTGCTATGCGAAGTGCTGCATGACCATCCGACAAATGTTGAGGAATATAGTAACTAACCATTCTCTAAGATAATTAATCATTTGAAACCCTTCCATGCTAGTATTGTATGACTAAGAAGGGCAACTTCAATGACCTGTACTTGTGAAATAATGCATGTAATATTCACACGCCATACCTTGGCTGGGTCTTGAGTAGCCACCACCCATTGTGATGACCAGTGGTGTGCTGTGCTCCATGCAAGCGCTGTAGACCATGTTGTTCCTCCTTAGAAGACCTGGCCTGTCTCCAGGTATTCAAGACAGATTGTCAAGCCTTTGTATTTCACAGCCCACTATCTTGAGTGAGTGACTTTGCTTGACAGACATGGTCAAGCTCCCCATGGTCAAGCTCCCACTACCTTGTCATGGCAAGGCGACCAAGGCTGTCTTCGAGGAGGCAATCAACGCCTGCCTACACAAGTCAACAGGAGAACACCAAAGTGTAAGTACAAGATTGACGGCCACAGACCAGCTTACCTTGTCTTCGCTACTGCTCATCATAGTAGTCACGTCAAGTGGAAGGACCACATGTCGTTGACAAGTGGCAAGATAAAATTCCGCAAGAATATCGTGGTAACCACGGCACAAAGACATCAGGCTCAGTAGCTTACCTGGAAAAACACCAAACTTGGTCGGTGCTGCTTGATTAACAACGGCAACCAATGGAGAAGGAGTTTGAGATATGTGTCATCATCTGTATTGTCAGAAAGCTCCACATCATAGTTTGACGACATTTTTGTTCGCCATGGGTAATTGTTAGCTCCATGCATGGAGAAGGTGATGACCCGGTCGTCGCCTTCAAAAATCTTTGCGGTCCCATTACCCTGCAGCAATGACATATTATAGGTAGTGTGCAACATACACATTGTCAACCACAGGTATCGCAAGCAGGCCAATGAAACTCACTATTTGCAACTTCAGATAAACATCCTGTGTACGAAAACAGCATTGAGTAGGTCAGCTGAGTGTTGCTAAGTGCAATGTCTTGAGGCATTGCATTTGCAGATCACTCGAACCTGATGGACATCAAGGTCAATAACAAGTATGGGAAAGCTGATGTTGCATCGATCAGGGTACTCAGAGAGCGCTACGGCTGCTGCAACTGATATGTCATTGAATATACCTGGTGACAAGTCACCAGCTCATTATTAGCTTCTTCCTCACAAGTAGCCAAATGAGCAAGCCTGTTAAGCGTTGCAGGCTCAAGTGCCACCCATTTGATGCAGCATGCTCCTCATTCCACGACCTCCCTCATGGAAGGTAGCTTACAGAAGCCCTCTCCATGGCCTCGAAATGCATGATGTGTCCCGCCTGCTAAAGTAGCGGCTGCTCGACGCAGACCCAACATGACAGCATGCATTGATGCCACCGTACCCCTGCAGGAGAGCCCGCCCATATATGAAAGTTGTAAGAAATGTCTATATGGCAATTCCGCATCCTGCATTCTCAAGCTCAATGTGACAACACAATTGTATGCGTAGTAGGTAGCCTAAGAGCCAGGTGGGCAAGCCTTCTCTACACCGGGCAGAATTACTCAACATAATGCAGAGCTTTACCCAGTGGAGGCTCGATTGCGAAGCGTTAGATCCAGGCTCCAGGGAAACCCTGTGACCCGCTGTTCTTTCTCAGTCAGCTGGCCCGCCAGCACTCGCTCTACATAGCTGCAGCAAACGAGTATTGCTTGATGACACGACGTGATAGAAGCCTCCGAGCTCATGAGAGTCTTAGAACTGTCATTACTGGACAGCTCATCGTCCAATCGAAAAGTCATCGTTGATAATGACAAGTGATACATGAGCACGCTTTCTGGAACAGCTTGGAGACCTGGAGGAGGAGGGGTTTGGGCACATCGCTCTTACGATCATGTGGAAGCCGCACCTAAGGTCGTGCACAGCGAGGAGTTCTTTGACAGAAGCCAGGGGCGCGGGCCGCACAATCAGGCTGCCATGGAGGGAGGCATCGTTCTCCAGCATTGTGCGTGTGGCGCGGTACCTGCATCGTCGCGCGAGGGGCTGGATGAGCAGCTCGTCTGCCGAAGCTCAAGCGCCGGTCAGCTGCCTGTGAGCGAGAAACCCAATTGATGCGCTGAGCCTGCAACGACCGTGACTGGTGATGCTGAGCCTGCACCGACCGTGACTGGTGCTGCGGTTGCTCAATGGCAGCAGCCTGGCCTGCCCTTTTCAGCATTCATGCCGTCAAGAACCCAATTTGGACCCCCTTCAACGTACGTCTCACACAGACGAGAGATGACGAGGCCGCGCCTTTGGCAAGGCTGGCTGCAGTCCTTGCAACAAAGAGGCGTCGCCCACTTGCTTGTCCATTGGGAAGCGATGGCCCTCTGGCAACGGCACGACGAAGTGGTCCGCGTAGAAGGCCAGGACGCCCTGGCCGCGGCCGCCCAGGAGGGCCGCCTCTCGGCTGCTCCCCGGCTGCTCCCGGCTCTCGCCTGCCGCTGCGCCGCCGGCGTCCGCTTCGGCCGCCGCGACGGCGAGGCTGCGGCGGCANTGGCTGCAGAGGTCCATGGCCCGGGCGCTGCACCTTCGTGCCGGTACCCCCGTGTCAGCAGTAGGAAGTCAGATGAGCTGAGGGGAGGAAGAGCAACCCCGCTGCGCAAGCCAGAGGCTGCTGCAAGGGCGCGACCAGCGCGGCGGTGCAAAGCAAGCGCTTGTTACTTAGCGCTTCCCCTGGCCCCCTTCTCGTACTCTGTTCATTCTTTTTCGGGCTGGTTGTTCCAGCCCCTATTCTCAATGGGCGAGCACTTTCTTCTGCTTGGGAGCGCTGCAGGGACATAGCCAATCGCATACGGTAGCAGGACACCAGACCCAAAGGCACCGAGCCACCGGGGAATGCGTGTATATTAAGAGATGGGGAGGCCGTGTGTGGCCAAGTACAAAGGCAAGCACATTGGACAAATGTACGTCACCTGCTGCTAAGCTGACCCGCTCAGTAACCACGAGTCAGCACCGGGAAGGGCAGCACCCTGCTCCCGGCGCCGCTGGTCAGCTTGAGATGCCAGCAGCGAAAGTAACGAGGACCACCGACCCCCGTAACACCCATGGATGTCCATGGCCAGGGGGTAAAAGGTATCACCCGCCGGGTGGTCCTTGTACTTGTGCTAGTAAACAGAGAGAAAGCCACTTCCACTTTCCGTGGTGGTGGTTTGGCGCCTCAGTATAAACTGTACTGTAGCTTGTCAGATATGCATGTTGCTCACTCGGGGATATTAGTGTCCCCCTTAGCCAGCTCATTACCCAGTCAACAGGACATTTGTAACGCTAGAATTGGCCTCCCTTTCAATCTCATGCGCACCGCGCGCCTTCTCTCACTTCCATTAGTGGGCGATGGCTCTGATTAGCCAGCCAGATGAAAAGAAAGCGCGGCCAGATTGACTGGTGGCTGGGAGAGGCCAGCCGAAAGGAATGGACAAGGTCTGATGGAGCCGGAGTGCGAAGTACTAAGCCAGCAGCAAGAAAAGAATGTAACAGCTCTTCTCAGATCGACGGCAATGGCTGTGAGAGGAAAGGACAAGGTCTTGAAGGGCCGGAAGGAGCAAGAAGCAGGATATAGCTCTGCACAACTTCTGCAAGTGGGCGCACGGAGAGAGGAAAGAAAGAAAGAAAGTGCTCGCCCATAAAGAAGAGGAGCTGGGAAGGGGCACAGTGCACGTAAAATGAAGGGAAGGTTACAGTAAGCCAGTACACTGGTCTTGTGGAGAACCAACTGCAACATGGGCTGATGTACAGCGGCAGGGTGTGGCACAAAGAAACGACGAGCTCTTCCGTTGCCATACATTGGAAGAGCTGTTCCTCCTTGACAAGACGGAAGAAAGAAGAAGAGAAAGTAAGCTCATCCAAAGGGCAATGAGTGTGTATTAAGAGATGGAGGGCCAGTGTGGCCAAGTACAAAGGCAAGCACATTGACAAATGTACATCCAAATGGGGCGAGGGCTGTGAAACGCCAACCCGAAATGTATAGACAAGGTCCAAAGGGGTCAGGAAACGCTGAAATACGCAAGTAAGCAGGTTGTACCACGAAGGATGGTCGTTTAGCAGCCCCCAGTAAGCAGCCACAAGTCAGAAAGAATAGCCGCCAAAAAGAAAGAGAGAAGACCCTTCCAGGTTGTCGTGTTTGGTAAAGTAGTCCTTTTTCGGCACCTCTTTCTTGGCTTTTGACATTGTCCATTCTTTCTGGGCTGGCTTTGCTGGCCCCCTTTCTCTATGGGCGCGCTCTTTCTTTGGCTTTGGACATTGTCCATTGTTTTTGGGCTGGCTTTGCCAGCCCCTCATCTCTATGGGCGAGCACTTTCTTTCAGGGTGACGGCTTCCACGCAAGGCGAGTCGACCGTTGGCCACTGCTGGCTGGTGGACCGAGCCTCATTGCGGACGTGGTGAGGACAGACGCGTTTCACCGCGCCAACCTCACTGCATTTGCATCCAGGGCAGGGCATGCAGTGGCCAGTGCAGCTCGAGGCAAGGTGGCAAAGTATGCTGACAACCCGGCGGGGTGCAGCACTTCCTGGAGGCTCGGTGCCCTTGGGTCTTGTGTCCTGCTGCTGCATGCTTTTATCGATGTCGCTGCAGCGCTCCCAAGCGCTTGCTTTGCACCGCCGCGCCGGTCGCGCCCTTGCAGCAGCCTCTGGCTTGCGGCGGGGTGCTCTTCCTCCCCTCTGCTCATCTGACTTCCTACTGCTGACACGGGGGTACTAAGAGCGCCCTGTCTGCCTAGCCTGTGGCTCCGTCATGAACACCTGTATGCATCTTGCTGGCTTTCACAGCCGCACTTTTAATATCAGCAGCCGCATTCTCCCGCTGGAGGGCGAGTTCTTCCCCCGTGGACGTTGCAATCGACGTCCACGGGGCGTCGGCGCTCGGTGGCTCGAGCTCCTGCACCGGCTAGCGTGCAGCGCTTGTCTCAACGTTACCACGGGGTGCAGGCCGATCTTAGCGCAGAATCTTCGTCTCGCCAATCTCATACAGCTATACAAGAGACTACAGCGATTGATCTCGAGTCAGCAGGCGCATGTCGAAGTAACTTGCAGCTGGAAAAGTGAGAAGGCACGCGGTGTGCATATCTATTGGAGGACAATTCCAGCCAAAGACATTGTTCAGGCAGAAACAAGTGCAGAGCAATAAGGGCACATGATACAAAGCCCTCGCTGAAGTGGTCAAGGAAAAGAGGCACCCCGACGAGACCCAGAAGTAGCAGCCAAAGCGCGGCCTGCCCGCAAGTGCACAGCCTTCTGTAAGCACCTGGCTAGCTTCTACAGCCCTTGCCCCCTTTTCCCGTACTCTGTTCATTCTTTTTCGGGCTGGTTGTTCCAGCCCCTATTCTCAATGGGCGAGCACTTTCTTCTTTTTCTTCTTTTGGGGCTGGCCTCTCACAGCCCTTGCCCCCACTGGGAGAGCCACTTCTCTCACAGCCAACAGTCAATTTGGAAGCGCTGTTTCTTCTTTGTGAGAGCCACTTCTGTACAGCTATTCTGACCGACGGTCTCCATGCCAGGCGTGTAGACCTGGTGGCCACCCGACAGGCCGGCGGGCCACGTCTTCTCCTGGACGTGGTGACTACTGATGCCTATGACCGCTCACACCCAGCCAAATGTGCCACCACGGCTGGGTATGCGGTCGCCTGCGCTGCTCGGGCCAAAGAGCTGAAGTACGCGGATCATCCGCGGGAAGACGAGTTCTTCCCGTTGGCCATCGACACACATGGGGCGCTGGGCGCTCGGTGGCTCGAGCTGCTCACCCAGCTCGCCCGCCACACCATCGCCCGGCGCTTCCATGGGGAGCCGGTTGACTTCCCTGCAGCCGGGTCGCTGGCGCAAGTGTATCGAATGCGCCTGGCCGTCTCGCTGCAGAGGTCCATGGCCCGGGCGCTGCACCTTCGTGCCGGCAGAGCCCTCGCTGCTGCCTCTGGCGCTGGCCAGGGGACCCACTTCCAGGAGCCCAGCATCTCTGATCTGCGGCTGCTTAGCAGGGGTTACTGAGTGTCTCGTAGCAGCTTTGTTTCTGTTACTTAGCGCTTCCCCTGGCCCCCTTCTCGTACTCTGTTCATTCTTTTTCGGGCTGGTTGTTCCAGCCCCTATTCTCAATGGGCGAGCACTTTCTTCTATTCTGAAGTATCAGCAGCCGCATCCTCCCGCCCGCTGGCTCGCCTGTCCCGAGCCGCACACTTGGGGCGTCGGGCCCAAGTGGCCTCTACAATCTCCATATAGGCTTATTTTCCTACCATCCCCAACCGATTCACCTCACGGGGCCAGGCAGTCGCTTGCCCCAGGTGTTCCGTATGCGGCTTTCAATTACCTTCCAACGGTCCTCGGCTCACGCTGGGCGAGCGCTTACAGAGGGTGTTCATGACGATATTAGCGGAGGGGAACAGTTGAAACAGTGGAGCGAAGGCGGGTGAAGCCGGCGAGCCCACCGGGTTGGCGGTTGCCCGGCTCGACGGCGGGGCAGCTGGTGGAGCCCCCACCCCCACGGCCCGCCAACCTCAGCCCCGCCGCGGCTTGACGGCGGCGGGCGCCGCGCGGGCCGCCCGACAGCGGCGGCCTGTTGCGCTGTGGAGACCTACTCAGCTGGCTTACTGCGCCCTGCCATCGATCCTGGCCCCCAGTCCGCGGCGAATCTACACGGCGCTGCCAAGGCCCCGCATCGTCCCGCGGCCGGCCTTCAGATGAGGCTGCCTTTGGATTAGGTAGTGCCAGACTGACGTCTCGGTTCGGTCGTCCTTGCCGTTCGTTACGCTGGGCCACTGATTCGATTGGCCTACTCGGCCGCTCACACGAACGCCGGGGGCCGGCCATGGACTACGAGACGTTCCTCGTGCGGCTCCCCGGGTACGCTCGCCCGACGCGCGGCTCGTCGAGGATACTGAAGGTGACGGAGCACGGCATCTACATTACCACGCTTGCGACAGTCAACCCCACTGCGACACAGTACAGCTTCGACACCATCACCAACTTGCGGTTCGCCAATCAGGACCCCTGCGAATTCTCCTTCGAGACCTTCGCTCTCAGCAGCGGCGGCAAAGAGGTGCATACCTTCCTGAGCAGTGCCCGGAGCGAGCTCCTCACGACCCTCCACAACAAGCTGGACGACCTTAATGGCATTGGTGAGCCAAGCCACTAATTTTGTTTTCAATGCAGAAGTTAAGTTGACTTAAGCGTTCACGGCAGTTGCCTGCACAAGGGATCATTCTTCGCCCGCGATATTGCCGTAGTGGCTGGCATTGTGCTCGGATAATGACAAGAAGCTGCAGGCTCGCTTGCTGCAGTCGCAGCCAGTGCTCATCTATCATGTCAAGCTGATTTCAGGACATTTGTGCATATCTATCTTGCTACTACAGGAACTGATTTCCACTTGAAGAAGCACAGTCACCGCAGGGAGGGGTTCATTGACGCTGTAATGCGCGTAAGGAGTACATCCATTGTGAAAATGGAGGCTGCCGGCGTCAGGCTGGAGCGTCAGCTGGTCTGTGCTCCTCACTTAGAGGGATGCTAGAA
This sequence comes from Spirogloea muscicola, assembly GCA_009602725.1. NCBI lineage: Eukaryota > Viridiplantae > Streptophyta > Zygnematophyceae > Spirogloeales > Spirogloeaceae > Spirogloea > Spirogloea muscicola. The sequence goes on from WELB01000035.1 coordinate 224,151, forward strand.
GGAGCTGCGAATGTCGTGAATTGTGCGACATATGATATAGCACTTAGAGGCACTGGTTGCATAACTGCAGACCGGAGGGAGGAAAATTGAGATGGCGGAACACTACAGTAGGCCTCTTTTTGGATGATGATGATAGACAGTATGCTCTGTCAGCAACTTGTGCTCCTGCTGGATGCCTCACCCGGTGAAGTGCTGTGATTTCTCTTTGCCATACTTGGAGGGGTCCGCGCAGAGCAGAAATTCAGTTTAGTCTAGTCCTTTAGTCTGATAGAAAAGAGTGGCATCATGAATCAGAACCGTAAGCTTTGACGTACTTACGATCTGAGATTGGACTTTGTCTCGCAGGCCAACCCCAAGAAGATCAATCTGCAGGACATATTGCAGGTTGAGATCTTGGGAGATGATGGTCGCATAGTTCTTCTTCACTTCAAGTCAAGGGTTCTCAGACTGTCTCTACGTGATTCATTAGCATTTGCACTTGCTGTGCAGCGCAATATGAAGGTGGATGCTCACCAACTGTACAAGCCCACATGCTGATTTAAATACAATGTGCTTTGGCTAGCCAATCTGCAGACTCTGTCGGTGCATAATGTGCAGATACACTGTTTCTCTTCCTTGCTCGTAACATAGGTTTCCGTATGGGATATTATGTAAATGCAACAAGATTATCTGCACAGAGCTCAAGAGTTTCATGCATATTAAGTAAGGGAAGCGCCAGTGGTGCCTTCAAGATGTCATGTCATGCTCTATGGCTGACGCATGCTGTTATTTCCGCTTGTATACCTCTGCTCCAGCTGTACCTCAACAGGGACATCCAGCTCGCGAAAACTTCAGCAGCAGCCATGGTGGATACAGTGTCATCCCGACAAAGCATTCTGGTCAGTAGAAGCCCCTTGGCACAAGAATGTATGTTCAGGACTTCATTGATGCTCCGGCCTTACCTTTCAATCTTGTGCAGCTGCATCAGTTCGTGGTAGCAAGACCTTTTCTCATGTGTATATACCAAGTGTCTTCTTTTATATTGATGGCATCACTTGGGCAATTTTGCAGCGAGATCGGAGCATCCTGTACGAATTTGCAGCTCTGAAGGGTTTTGAGGAAGCTGGAGAATTGAGGGAAAGAACTCTATACCTAACTTCTCACAACTTGATAGAGAAGGGAGCTGATGAGATCATATGTGATCATTGGTAAGGACTCCACTTCGTTGTCAACTTCCTTGTCAGCTGCATTTGTGCAACACATACACAGCTCTCATCGTGCTCGGACTCCCCAAGTGCACCTTGGGAACTTTTATGGTGCTTGACTTTCAAGGCACCTTGAAGTGGACCTAAAACTAGATATCTCTGCAGATAGATTGTAATAGTGAGTAGCTTGCCAGAAGGACTCGGTTGTCCCCCATAAGCACACCAAAGGCTATTTTTGCTCATATATCAATCTCATTCTGCTGTGGCAGTCTCTGTGATATCCTGGGGGTGGTAATATCTGCTACAAAGAGTACAGAGGTTGTCTTAGAATTTCGGAGCTGGCGTCCTACTCGCTACTTCATACAGGACAGAGATTCTTTCATGGCCAGCATATCCAATATAATGGGGCTCTCAAAGGGCCTGCAGTTCAGCATACATATGGAGCCATTTGGCCCTCATACATTTCCAGACAAGCCCCTCCCATTATACCAGGTGTCTTGAGCAGGCTGCTTGACTGTGGTTGTGCTTAATTTTAAGAAGGTGCTTTCTCCTTCTGATTTCCCAATGCGTAGCTTTCAACATGCACTTTGGTATTCAGACTCTTACTGTTGGCTTGCTCTGCAGAATGAATGCGAGGCATTCTACCTCTCAAGAATTATGACCTCCTACAATACAGGGCGGGATCCCCTGCAATGGCTGCCAATGATGAAAGAATATGTCTGCAACATGCATGTCAGTGTGACTCTTTGGTCAACATCCTGCAAGCATGCACTGGCCAAGCAGATGCCTGGCTAAATCTCTCTCTTCTCTGATATGTTTGATGTATATAAGGATTCGGTCCAAACAGACGGGGAATGTACGGCGTGAGCCAGTAACACGATTGCAATCCCTTATTAACAGTTCCTGTACTTCGAGCTTTGTGCAGTTGGGAGACTCCCTCTGCATCGATCCTAGGCCCATGTTTGCTGTTTCCGAGCTTCTTCGAGGAAGTCTAAGTATGCACTCAGCTCCTTATAAGAAGCTGTTGCATGCTACAGAAACTGCTGGACTCATTGTTAGGGAGGACTGCAGCTCAAGCAAAAACAATGACTAGTGGCAGGACTAGGACTCATTTTACACTGTCTGCTCTAATTTGTGGCTGATCTGTACTGCCCCCAGCCAAGCAGGGTGAACAGCCCTCGCATGCAGTGACTTGCTGTTTGGTCCTTCAACGCGTTCTCGCATCTCGTCCCTGCTTCGATGCTGTACGGGGCAATCCGGACTTCACAGCTACACTATTACTGGTAAGCGACACCAGCCAACCAATCACTGGGGCATTGCATCATACCTCATGATAATCTCAGTGTACAGTCACAATCGGCACGCACGATCTACAACAGCCTGGAGGTTCATTGACTACTTCCCGTTCGTCTTGCAGGCCATGAAGTCAGAAAATCCAGTACTTGCCTATGTCGCTTCTATGACTGCTCGTATGGCGTTGAAGCTCTTTGCCACTGACTCGACTGCTGTGGATAGTGGTCTTGGAGCTGTATCCTCAGCTGCATTGGCTCTGCTCGGAACCACCACCCCAGCTGCTTCTGTAAGACATAGCATCTCCAAACGTCAGTGTATCCTAGCTACAACGACTAGAAGATGGCAGCACAGTATCTTCAATCGCAAAGTAGAATACTGAAGTGGCATCTATGCTGCTTGCTCCTGAGGCACCTCCTCTCAATGTGCAGGAGATTGCTAACAAACATGCGGTTCTAAGCCCCGAGAATCTTAAGCAGTTTGTGGCGTTGCTCCACACTTTTGCCCCCGTGGCTGCAAATGCCCTGCAGGTTCGAGTCATCTCTCTTCCGACAGATGTGCTACTTAGGGGCTACTATTCCGTCAAGGCTTTGCAATGCATGTTTTGCCACTTACATCAGTGGTACTCCTGTCATCTCTTGATAGGATCTCGATATCTGACAGCTGTTACAGGAACTTTGTACTTGGCAGGTCCTAGGGGTACTGGATGTCTTTACATTAGCGCTGAATCTCCCATCCAATGAAACAGACGCTGACAGAACATGGACCAAGGTAACAATCACTGTGTACTAAGTGGCTGTCGTTGAATGCTCTAGATGTATCAATGTTGATGCAACATTGCAGTGCTTGTCAAATTGAGAACCCTTAAGCATCAAAGGTAAGACTTTGACCTGAGTATACTGCAGGCTATGGAAGCTTCACTGATGCTGGCAGCAGACACTTTATGCTCCATTTGCCGGTCACAGGTCCCAATAGTTTTCCGCAGGTGAGCATTCAGTATGGGTACCCAGAAGCTCAATGAGCTCAGTAGCAATATTGGTGCTATTTTCTGAAGTTCGATTGACCATACAGTATAATAGGACGATTCACGTGCTCCAAGAACCATGCAGTATCATAGGAGAAGTCACGTGCTCCAAGTCTATTGCGAGGTGCTAAGTTGAGCCCTTGACAGTGATGGCACCTGTTTCCAGCAATGCTATCTTGCTAAAGAGGATCTTGGAGGTAACCTCGCCAAATGTGGCAGGTCATTTCCAGGTAGACAAGAGAAAGCTCATACTCCCAGTCGCTTGTGGATATTTGCATGTCACTTCTCCTGATCCATGTGGTGACCGCTAAGCTCTTTAAATTGGATGCAAAGCCTAGCTTGATCATTACAAAGGCCCCAAGGCCAGTGGTCTGCAGAAGTTCATAGCAAATCTTGTCATCGCTGATTCAGGGTAGCCTGTGCGGAGTCTTCACAATCCCTGATCTTATTTGTCTGCAGAAAACATCCCTTGCACAATGTGTGGTCCTGCTTCACTTGCGGACAGCCATATTTTCAGTAAGTGAACGATCGAGAAGACTGAGTGGGGAGCTCCTGCATCTCCTCATGGATGGCAATCCTGAGACTTGGATTCTTCTGCATTCCGTGCTGCCAAAAGTAAGCACGCTGGTTACTCCCCTTCAAGTATCAGTTGGCAGGACTTTGTATACAGAGTCAAATCATCTCTGCTTACTTATTTTCCATTTCACATAGCACTTTATCTGCTCACTTGCTTACTCACCCCTTTCCTCCATTCTGTCAAATTTGGTCTCGCCCTTTGAGCAAGCGTAGGCGTATACTAGAACAGTTGATACAGATCTACATATGTACAGATGTACAGATTCCGCCAGGGATCTCAAGCTAAAAACGCCCATCATGCTTGGCAGGGTACAATGTATGTCCATGCTTCCAAGGCTGCTCAACTCAAGCCTTCTGGAAATGTATGACATCTTATCCATATGTTGCACAAGGTAGAAATTGGCAGCATGCTAGGACTTCTCAGAAAAGCGGGAAAGTGCAGTGCTGGCATTGTTATGGACTACAACCTGTTTCCGGGGGGTCCTGTGCATATTCGAGATAGCAATTGCGCTCTTGTGATCCTCATATCTTGATCTCCTTGTTGAGGAAGATGTCCAGCGGGTGGCAGACAAAGGGTGTGTCGTACAGGATAGTCTGGCCGATATGTTGTCATCAGGCTGAAGTGCAGCACATCTGTGAGAAGTTCATAAGTGGGCTAGCAAGTATATAGGAAACAAATTAGGTCCTGGTGCCAACAATTTGTAGTTTTGGCCTGGCATACCTACAGGAATCCAGGTCGCTCTTGGCCTGGCTAGAGACACTTGAGATTTTGCGAGTTGAGACAGTAGCAACACCAGTGCTCGTCTGGAATGACATAAAAAGAGCAGATTTGCAGAAGGTCAGAAACATTGCTGAGCCCACAATTCACATCACAGTAGAAGCCATCTGTAATAGCGGCATCAGCCATAGTTGCATTCCTGAATGACAATGAGAAAGATCAACATTGCCTGCAAATTCTCCTGTGAGAGCCTGCTGGGAGCTATTAGAGATTATTTTTGTCATTGTCAATTCTGATAATAACAATTTGAACCCCAAGAGCTTGTCTGCAATGCAGTTCCTACGAGAGGAAGTCAGCAACTTTGATGCTGTCATTGCTGCAAATCCTGGGCTCGAGTTCCACTATAACAGTGGTGATGCATTGCTCGAGTACTCTGCCTTGGGCGAAGGTGGAGGTAGTGATCTGAGCTACTCCTGACATAGCTGCAATATGCACAAGCATCTGCTTGCTCATCTTTTCAGATTGTAGCTCTATGCTCTTATTGCCTGCTTGCTTCTCCATCATTCTGCTGGCCCTTGCTTGCCAATATCTTGCATAATTTTTGGACTGGTAGTGCACAGCCTCTGCCCCCTTGCTGGAGTCGCTTGTGGATGTTGCAAGTGGTTACACCTTCAGTGCAGCATTTTTCTCAAGTTGCATGGTCTTGCCCTGGTGCTGCGCATGAGCTTAGCATATATTGTCATTCTGCACAGGCACACGGATTGGGGGGCTGAATCTGGAAATTCTTGTTGAAGGAAGTCCTCCAACTTCAGGATTTTGGCAGCAGCATTGGAAGGTGGGGTTTCCTTCACTGGTTGTATTTGAATGCTAACTCACGCGTCTCCACCTTTGTACTGAGGCAATGTCAAGGACCAATCACACTTTGTAACGCTTAATTTGGCATCAACAAGCGGAGTCAGCCACATGATAGCTATACCTCCCCTGCTCTCTTCTGCTACTTCATCCATGGGTATACTGCTGAGTGGTTCTTTTGTGATGTCCTTGTGCTCCCAGCTCCAAGAGCCTGCACTGCTCTTCCAGAGTATTTTCCAGGCACTCCTCCTAGCATTCACTCCTTTGTACGGCACATGCGGCTTGCCTGAAGTTGACCCCAGGTTAGCTGTACACTCATTGTCGTGGATATATGAGCGATACTCAGAGGAATTATCCACAACAATGGAGACCCTGAGAGCTGTTGAGGTGAGCAGCAGCCTTTGATGCTGATATCAGTAGTGGTGCAGTAATTCTTCTAAGCACTACTGTTGCTTAGAAGAGTGGGCCTGTCTTGCATGCATTAGAGTGTGGTTTCTGTGCATTTTAAATGCGTGCTGCTGAGAAGTCATGCTAGCGGCCTCGTGTCAGGCTCCTTGGTCTTTCTCTTTTACAGAGATGCTGATTAAGTATATAGCAGTCAAGCTCTGCCGCGCCTCCTGTCAAGTTGGTAGATTGAATGTCCATCATGTCGGCAGAGCTTGTTTACTACCACCAACTTGTAACTTGCTCCAGAGTATGGTCTCCATGCTACGAGAAGCCCTGGAGAATGACCACCACGTATTCACCTTCAAGGCCCTGGTCTTCCTTGTGGCTGCTATGGATCTTGGCGGTCGAGATAATGTCCTCCATCTTATCCGTGCAGGGGGCCTGACAGTGATCATTCCCATGATAGTTCTCTCCCTTGCTAAGGTTAGAAAAAGCACGTGGCAAATGCCCCTTCCTAAGAGTCAGCCTCAGATTGCCAGCTTTGCCTTTCATCGTCATGCAGGCATGGTGCTGCAAGCAAATGACATGAGAGCTTGTCTGATCGTGCACGTCTTGTCTTGTTACCCAGCTCTGCAAGGATGTGACCACCTTTGAATGCGATACAGCAAGCTTCAAGGGTCAAGGGCCAGAGACAGTCCCTGTGATGGGCTCAGATGGCCAACTCCGAATGGCACGGGTACCCTGTGGCAAAGAGACCAATCAGAAGGCAGCACTGGGCAGTGCCGACAGCGCTGTTGATGCCAGGGAAGCAATACGGTGGCAAGACGATGAAGTTCCTGAGAAGCTGCAGCTGGGAATGGCATTGGATCTGCTAGAGGCTTTGCTGAGGTGTGAATATTTGATTGGTGAATGTAGAAGCTGTTGATCTACAATCGTGAAGGTTGCTGATAATAGCATGTCAGTGCGGATAACAACGTCAGCATGTACAATTGGCTGACCAGTGGTCTCTGCATACTGAAAGCCTACAATGGTTTTCTCATACTTGTTACATGTGCTTCCAATGTTTCGCTCGGAGACTGCACATTTTGAGGCAAGAGCTGTGACTCCTATTTGATGTTACTTCAGGCTTTCAGGAGCCAAAGACTCAGTCAAACATTTTCCTCCCTCGGCCGTCTGTCTTGACCTCTGTCGTGAGGAGATCCTTTTTCACATTGTGCAACTTTTGCTTCGAGCAAAATCCCCTGTCTTTGGGAGGTTAGAGATTCTATCCTTTTACTTCCTCTACAACACATGATTGCAGATATGACCTCTTCTTGCTGACAACATGCCCTCACCATCACAACAGATTGAGGTTCTTTCCATCTGCTGTAATCTGTCATGCACACCTTGTTGTTTGTACCTGCTTGTTTGCCTACTCGTGGATCAAATCATTTTCAAAGTCGTGTATGTAATATCTTCTATGTTGGATGGTTTTCCAGGTTACTGGCTGTTGTAAGTCACATAAGCACAGCAAATCGGGCAGCCACCCCTGGGATGTACAGATTTGGCTTGTTTGAAATCTTGGTGTGGAAACTCGTCGCAGGAGACCTCGCTGAACGTGATCGGTCAGCTATTGTCAAGTTCTTCTCTCAATCCCACCTTCTGCAGGTATGTCACCTTGTTAAGGAAGACCGTGGCCTCTCACTGTGCTCCCCATTGACGCTGAAGTGCTTCTGCACCTCCTCTGTTGGCATTCCTTCGCGAATCTATGAAAGAAATGTCGCTCTCCTCTGGCTTACTCTGTTATACAGATGTAATGGAAAACGTCATAGAAGCACTGAGATCCTCATTTAGGAGGTCATACGTCTCTCGGACTACAGTGCTAGCATCTGCCACAGCTCACGGTTGTTGATCTGGAATTGCAGCATGCAGATTCATTGGCCCAGGCACCCACAAAAGGACTCATACATGTAGACCATCTGCCTTGGCATGAGAGCATTCTCCAGTTGTATTTTCCACCTGGAATCATTGTGAAGCTCATTTCTGAGGTAGAGTGCCACAGTGATTGTTTCGACTATCAATCAGAAAGTTGACTATTGTGTTCCGCCCTCCCATGGAGCTAGCTAGTATCCTGTTGCACTTCACTCTCAGCTTGATTGTGTCGGATCCCACGTCTCCTTTGGTGCTGTACACATGCGCTACACGCTCCTGGGGCAATTTGTGCGCAAAGATGAGTATCTGGGACTGTACGTGCCTGCTACAGACTTGTGGGTCCGTATTATGCAGACCTGATGGCTACTTGTCATTCTACAGGGTCCTGAAGTCATGAAAGACATCATTGACTCAGATGTCCAAGACCCTGAAGTGATATGGAACAACGACATGAGAGCGCTGCTAGTTGAGCACGTTACAACAAGTCTGGAACCCTACGTGAAGGCCAGAGCTTCTGATCCTCAGGCTGTTTACATATACTCTAGTCGGCCGCCTGTCAGCTACCCCGAATTAGCTGGTTTGCTTCCTCTCTCACAAGATTGATTGCTGCACTACTTCTGAATAGATGTCTTACATGAGCAGAGATGGCTGCATAAGTGCTTTAATTTCAATGCAGCTCTTATGGATTGCCTTTGCTCATTGTAGGCTGATTTGTGATGTGTGTGCTGCTTCTCTGTTGATGGATCCTGCCAGATGCAATTTTTGTAGCACCTGTCTATCTGCACCATCTCCTTGATACAGAAGCTTTTCCAAGCCACCATATCAATGATGTATCATCTTTCCACAAGGCCATCATGACAGTAAGCTTCACCTGAGCCAACCTGAGCCCAACATATTTCACTCCCGTCATTGTTATTGAAATCCACAACAAGGTCATGAGGAATACAATTTGAACGTAAAGACTTTCTCAATGAGCCCAATAGTCCTGTGTAGTTTCCACAAGCAGCCCGCAACCTTGTTGCAGGCTGCTTCTCAAGGGGCCATGGCACTATATTTGGCCTCCTGTCTTGCCAGGAGTTATCAAGAATAATAGGGGGTGGAGATGTCCCAAGCACTTGGCGGAAGGAGGTCGCAAGAGTGGTTGCCCTACTTCATGCCCAGGTCAAAAAAAAATTCCCTCATTGATGATTGTCCCTGACTAGTTTGCAGCTTCACTTGCTGCACGGGCGAGTGACTACAGGAATACGACATACGTAATGTCTAGTAGTAGTCATGGCCAAGTGCAGACTCTCTGATGCAAGTTGCTACTCACACATTGGAGTCAAATAGTAGTGAGGCAGGTGGCAGTTGCTTGGTTGTTCAGTTTCCAGCATGTTAGGATAATGTAAGCTTTGTCTTGTCAAGTACTGCATGTCTGGAACTATGGAATGCTGCTCCTAGTTCTGCTTTTGCTTATGTTTCTCACTTTCTGCTCACACATGCAGTGCTAAGCTCTTGGCAGGCCTTGGTGCAAGAAAGATACCCGAAAATACATCTTCCAGAGGATGCAGACACAGTTGTGATAAGTGCAGCTACACCTGCACTGCGCGTGTGCATTGCACAGCGGGAAGATTGCCCAGATCTCATGGCCAACATTCTGTCGTATGCGGCCAGGATACTGCGCAACACTTACTTTGCAGAGTGAGCGTTTACTTATGGTGTTTGAAATTGCTCAAAGGACGTGGCTTAAAGAGGCTGAGCTCATGGCTCTTCAGAGACTGAGTACAGGCTGATTTGGAGGAATTGACAGCATGTAGCATGTCATGACTTTGTCTTTGTTAATGACATGCACAACTTGTGTGAATTCAGGCGGAGGAGTTTAGCACAGCCTGTCCTTAATTTTGCCCTTGGTGTGCTATCACTGGGAACAAAGGCGGCCAAAGAGGGTACTGCCTACCCTGAAGTGTGTGGCAGCCCTGCCTTGGAGGCTGCTGTTGCAGACGCGCTGGGCGTTCTGGAGCTTGCTTCAGCTTCAGCGTGAGCACGCCTGACAGCAGTCATGTCTCTTTGTGAAGAAGCCTGCTCAGTGGTCTCTGCGAGCTCCAATCTTGCTCAACTCAGGCTTGCTTTCGCTTCTGTGCTCCTTGCTTATCAAACTCTGTCTGATTTTAGAACTATGTTGTGCAATTCTTGGTATACAGGGAAGGCAGGACACTACTGCGGGATGATGTGCGTTGGCGCAAGGGTTGCTGGTGGGCGATGTGTTCTGCTGCTGGTCCAAGCAGAGCACCAAGTCCCGTGACCCTAGCTGCTCTCAACTGCCTCGACTATTTCTGTGGAGATCCAGAATTCTGCTACCGTGTTCTGAAGCAGGTAATTCCTTGTGAGTCGCTTTGGAGCACGATGTTACCTCACCTCTTTGAGAAGAGTCCTATTGAGAGAAGGGGTTGAGGTCGGTAGGAGGGTTGGTACTTGCAACCTTGTCTGTCTTCCAGTGCACAAGTTGTCTATCAGTGGTAGTGCTGGTGCACTGACCTGCCCTTCTTCCTTTCTGTCAAACAGGCATTGCTGCTGCCTATCCTCCTACTCAGTATTCCAGATGAAGCAGGTCAGTTGGTGGAGGAGACAGACAAGGAATCAGAAAGTGGAGACGGAGTCCCAGTTGAAGAGCTCTTAAAGGCCAAGAACGTGCTCCGACTCTCTGCTGCCAAAGTGCTGCAGTCGCTTGCCTGTCAGTTGGCGCAACCATTGGAGGAGGAGAGTCCAGATTTGAGCCCAGAAGAAGTAGCTATAGTGTCATCTGGCGACTTACTTTCCAACATTCTACCTTACGCTCTTCTTGGTGCCTTAGTGGTATGCTGCCAGGCCACTGTCCACTACTTACTGTAAGGCAGACACTTGAAATGCTCAGGAACGTGCTGGTCTCTTGAAAAAGCTGCAGGCTGCACACCAAGTGCTCCCGACTGATCTGCATTGCATGAAGTTGGGAAGATCTTTGACATGACTTGCTACTCATGTGGAGAGATTGGTGTGTGTTCGATCAGGATCCAAAGAAGGGACCACCTGTGTTCCTAGAAATGGTTCTCATGACACTTCGGCAGCCAACAGCGATTTGGAATCTGGATGTTCGCCGGGAGCTGCGAGAGAAAGTGGCTCTTCGTATCCCTCAAGCAAGCAACTCTGAGAATGAGCTGCAATGGCTGGCGTCATTCAGGCAAGGCTAACTTTGTGATTCCTGCCTATGAGTGCCCATTGCGTATTCATCGACATTGTACTGTTCTATGCTTTGACAGCACATTATAATCTTTTCAATCATGGTTCGACTGTGAAATGAATAGGTATGATGCCTTCAAGGACGAGTTCATCCTCGGAGGCATCTTTGTTCGAGTATACATCGGCCCCGAGTGGCGGCACTCTGAGCTTCCAAACATGTCAACTTTCCTGGACAATCTGCAAGATTATTTATCCTCCAAGAAGGACCTCATAGGTACAACATTGCAGGAAGACAAGAGCATAAGTGTCGAGGAAAGGCCTGAGACTTTCAATACGGCCTTGCTCGCTCTACGCCAGTGCCTGGAGTGGGCAGTTGAGGGCAGTGGCAGGGAGCCCCTTCTTCGCAGAGTGAGACTTCCATTACTGGAGGAGCTTTTGCGGGAGCCACAATCCAGTGCGTCTGTGCGGCAGCTGCTCATAGGCACCTTCAGAGCACTTGCTTGTAATGCCACCTCTCAGCAAGCACTGCTGTCCTCAGGCATCCTCCGCACCATAGGCTTTCAGCTGTGGAATGGACTAGCAGGTCCGCAGAGTGCTGACGAAGGCGAGGCGCAGATGCCTGTCATCATTCTGGAGATGCTACTGTGCATGAGTCAGGAGATCCCGGCAAAGGCAGCTGCAGCAGATGGATTTGCTGTGACTTCCGGCCTTCTGCTCCCTCTCTTGGCTCTCTTCTGCAAATGTTCTCTACCTTCTGCTACTCCTCAGATGCAGTCTGTTGACTGCAGCGCGACTCCAGAGCCGCTCAGAGAAGCTGCAGCTAGGATCATAGGCCAGATCCTGCTGGCAACAGTGGGAGTCAGCAAAAGAGAGAAGCTGCTGCGCGACCTGCAGCAACACAGAGGAGCAGAAGGAAGCAACATTCAGTGGATGGCAGCAGCGGATGTCACAGACATGTACGAGATTTCCCACTTGTTGAGCCCTGCCTCCGCCTCGACTCCAATCTCTCAGGCAAGGGAACGACAGATACCCCTTGCTGCCACCACCCTTCTCCTGTGCCTCCCAGTGAACATCCTCTCCGCCATTGCGCAAGACCCCTCCAGAGCTGGTGAACTGTACGACTCAGCTTCGGTGTCTCCTTGCCTCGTCTGGGACCAGGGAACAAGGGCCCAGGTCACGAGAGCTCTGACGGCTGCTGCAAATGCAGTGGTCCAGACGCTGTCTGGACAGCTGCAGCCTTGGTCCCTTGAGGATGCGGAGAGGCCGCTATTCCTGAGGCAGGTATTGGTGGAAGTAGCTCTTGATGAGGAGGAGGCGGCAAAGGAAACGAGACCTACATATGTGAGCTCTGGGGCAGAGCCACAGAATGGGTACGCATGGGAGCTCTATCTTGGTGGTTACTACTTGGATCAGTTTTTGCGAGACCCCAGCTACCAGTTTCCCAGAGCAGGGGTTGCAGGAGACGAGAGGCTCCTCGGAGAGCTTAGGAAGACTATGGTAGCTGCCTCGTCTTCTGGAGAGGAGGGCGGCGGAAGGTGGACATTCGATGATCGGAGGAGGCTGCTCCTGGCGCTGCTGCTTCTGTTCAGGGCAAGGCCCAAGCTTCTTCAGGTCAAGAGGGCTGCCAGCATTGACGTCTTCCTGCCAGCTTATGACTTCATTGCAGGGAGCAGGCCCGAGGAGCGGAGAGGCCTGGCGCAAGCAGCCATACTGCTACTGCAGTGTGCAGCTTCATATCCCGAGGTGGCGGAGGCTGCTGTCACGGACGAGCTCATTACAGCTCTGCTGCCATTTCTGGCCCTGGCGCCACCTTCAGATGCAGAAGGCTTTCCTGGCACAGACCCGCAGTTGTGCTGCCTGGTGCTCCTGCTTCGCCTGCTGCGCTACTCCAGCAAGGCAGTCTCGGTTGGGCTACGTCAGGGCATGGTCATTGAGCTCGCCAAGATTGTGACTGAAGCGAAAGGGGGGGCTGCAGCTCGTGAGAAGGCAGCCAAGGCTTTGGCGCTGATGTGCTCTGACAAGAAGAGTGGGGCAGAGGTCAGTGCCCAGCTGGACGAGCGGGTACCTGCTCCGCAGCGCAAGTCATGGTCTCAATTGGCAGAAAGGGTAGAGGATGATGTTGGAGTAGACACCCTGGCTCATCTGGCGAGGCACAGGTTCCCTACACCCTGGTGGGATGGCAAAGTTCCAGCCTCCACTCCACCTGTGGACACTATGGTAGGCGCCAATGGCTCCAAGGTAAGCTCTTGGAAGGGGCAGATATCCTATTTGTGCTTCCCAGAGCGTCAGCTACAAGTTGTATCCTGTGCCATGTGTCAAATGGGTCGCGCTCACAGGCATGCCCAGATCATCACAGTCATCAATGGGGTGACTCCAATGAGCAGGCGGGAGCCTTGCTGCCTTTCAAGGGGCAAGCTGTTGTCTTGATAGCATCACCAATATGTCCTGTAGTTGCCAACTTGAGATTGAACTACTCTTTGGACTGTCTGCTGGCTGTAACTTTCTCTGTTGACAATCACTGTTGACATTTGACACAAGTGTTGCTAAAACATCCATAGGTGTCAGCGGGGCCAAGAGAACCCGAATCTGAAGGCAATGGTTCAACAGGCTACGAAAGCCCTTGAGTTAGTAGATTCAAAGACTTAGTGATTCAAAGACCTTACAAGATGTTACTGGTGAACTCCCACTCGAACCAGGTATATTCCATTCCTGTGACAAGCAACAAGCACCGATGTCCAGATGAGTGCGTCACTGTGAATAAGTTTGCAGAGCTGTACATGAATGAAATGCTTCACCATGTCTGACTGATGCATCTTATTCTGACAACTGTCTTCATCTTTGATGATCTAAGCAGGCACACGTTTTCGTTAGTGAGCACCTTGTGTGGCTGCCCAAGTCCTTTCATTCAGGGCGTTGTGTGTCATATGAGTGCGCTGTTTTGAGTGTATCACGGCTCATCACCATGCCCACTTGCACTACTTCCTCATGCTGAGTCCTCAGTAGGTAGGACCTGGCCATTCACTGGAGCACATTGCTTCAGGCTAATAAAATGAAGTGGATATAGCATTCAGGGTGTATATCGCCCACCCACCTTCAGCCTGGCCACATGCTTGTCTGTCAAGCATCTTCAAGCATCTTGTTTGAGCCTGTCGATGAGCTCAATGTCATCTCGCAGCTCAACTATGTCTTCCACTTGCCTTGAGTAGAGTGCTGCAACAGTGCCTAGGGCTGCAGTGGGCAAGACATGCTGCCCCTCTATGTCCTTTGCTCCCTTCCTCCAGCCAGCATGGCAGCCAGCTCCGCCATTTGCGTACCAGCATGCTGGTGCGTGAAGACATGCTGAGCCTCCCAGGTGGCTAGAGGTGTCCCCTCGTCTTGAGACCCCCTCACTGTGTGGCCTGTGGCTCCGCTACCATGGTCACGTTCATGTGTAGGCGCCGCTTGTGGCGCAACCAGAAGCTCGCCACTGCAAACGCCGACGGGGACGCGGCAGCAAACGCGGACGCGCCCGCAGACGTGACCGCGACCGCCGCCAGCCCGCGGATGGTGGTGGCGCATGGGGGGGGTGGTGGGGGGGCGCACAGCCCTCCTCGGCAAGCCGCCCTCCCTCTCTCCCGCCTCGGCGAGTCGCCTCCCCAAGCTCAAACCATAGTCATCCCCAATCTCTTCCTTCTGCGGGCAACGCGCCTTCCCAACGTGGCCCGGGGCCCTCCCCCGGCGAGGAGGGAGGAGGGCTGCGGAGGCCCGCCGCTTACTTTTCTGGAGTAGCTCACTTTCCAGCGAGACGGCAGCCGCCCCCCGAGGGGCCCGGCCATGGCGCCCCGCGCCGCGCCGCGCCGCGCCGCGCGGCC
>WELB01000035.1:239322-267367 GCA_009602725.1 Spirogloea muscicola
CGGCGCCGGCGGCGGCGGCGCCGCCGCACCTGGCTCTCGCCGGAGCCGTGCGCTGCACGACGTGCTGCTGGACGCCGCTCCCCCTGCGGCGGAGGCCGCCTCCGACACCGGCCGGCCCCCAGCTGCGCCCGCAGCAATGGCTGCTGCTGCCACCACCAAGCGCAGGCGGCCGCCACGTTCATCCGCCGGATCACACCGAGGAGCCGCCATGGCTCCGGAGGCGGCTGCGGCGGCGGCGGAGGCGCCTCCAGCTCGGCAGCGCAAGCTCGCGAAGCTCTCGCCCGTCCCCAATGCCGCGCCGACGCCTCGTCCCAGCTGCATCAAGAGGCGGGCCCAGGCAGCTCTCGGGAGTCCCCGACGCAGGGCGCTGGCGGGAGCTCGTCCCCGGCGCCGGCCAGCGTCGCAGAGGCTCACGGACGTCCTGCAGGAGACAGGTATGGCTGAGAGTCGGTGTCGAAACCGTCGCCGCGTGCCTACGTGGCCCGGCTTGGACAAGAACTGCAGCCAAGGCGAATGCAGTCAGCGGCCTTGGTGATGGCAATGGTACGCCAGAGTCTGACTCGTGTTCCTGTTGGCTGTCAACGGCAGCACCTCGCGAGGCAATGCCAGCTGTGCCGGCAGTCGTCGGTGTCGTGGTGCCTTGGTTGGCGACAGCCGGTGCAGACTCGCAGCCTCTGCTCTGCCCGCGGCTCCGCAACTGGGACCTGAGCGCATGCGGAAGCCTCGGGGGCTCCTGCAGCGTTGGCGACAAGGAGGTGGATACATTGGCAGCAGCTGCGGAGCAACAGACCGCCCCCTCGCGAGCGATTGGCTCCGAGCGCCGGCTGGCTCGGTGCCCGCCTTCGAGCTCTGCAGCAATGGCAGCATCATTGGAAACATTGCAAAGTGAGGCTCTGGCTGGCGCTGCCGTCAAGACCTGCCAGAGGTGCGGCGCACTCTTGCAGACAGCTGTCTCTCCCGCTCGAAGCCAGTGCCGCAACATCTGCGGAGGAGCAGTTGGGCTGCCAGCCACACGTTCCGGCTGCACAGAGCTCTTCTGCCACGGCGCCTGTGATAAGGTCCAATATTCGCACCTCACTATCTTGCTGCTCGAATGTCTTCCCTGATGCACCACCCGGCAGTCCAGGCAGCGCAATTTTGAAGCATCCTGGCACTCACTGCTGCTTGTCGCGGCTGCCACGTGTACCAGGAGGGCAACAGGGCGGGCAGCGAGCTGCTGGAGTGCGCTGCATGCTCGCGCTCAATGCACGGCGCCTGCCCCCGCCTCGCCGCTGACCCCTCCGACAATCACAACGTGAGCAAGGTTGCCTTTGCTCAACGCATTTGCTGGTTTTCGTTCCCCTCCTTCACTGCCATGGCAGTTGTCTTTGAAAGGGCCAAGGAGGCGGCAGCTGCTGACCATAGCTAAGGCCAAGACATGGAGGTTGCTGATCTTTGCTGCCGCAGCAAGCTGACCCTTCCCATCTGCTGCCCATCTATTGCAGTGCAACAGCTGCAGGTGGCACTCAGAGCAGAGCGACTCCTTGTGGGCAAGCAGCGCGCCCATGGAATCTGCGCTCAACGGCGCACTGCCGACCCTTCTGGCACTGCCAGTGGTTGGTCTAGATGCGCAGGGGTCGGCTGCAGCGCCAGCACCACCATTAATTGAATGCGGCTGGAGTGACGAGGATGATGGGGGCTTGGTGGTGACGGCAGACACCTTGGACGGCGCTGCCGTTACGGGCAGCGCCGCACGAACCGGGGCAACAGTGGGAGATCGATGCTGTCATGGCAAGCAGGCTGCCAGACCAGCCGCAGAGCGCAAAGGCGAGCTGCTGGCGCTTGCTGACCAGCAACTGGCTGTGACGCGGCAGCCTCCGCTTGCAGCAGCGCCAGTGTCAAGACAGGTGGAAGTGTCGGCGGCGGTGCCGGAGAGGAGGCGGCGCCGACGTCCCCGGCGATTGATGGTGCTGGAGGACGCGCTCGCAGCGGAGGTCGCAGCCGGCGCAGCTGCGCCTCTGCTCGCCAACTCCAGCAGCAGCTCGAAGCTCACAGAAGAGCTGCCCTGCCTCGGGAGCGAGCATCAGCTCGGCCAGCCGAAGCTGCAACCGGCGGGCAAGGCTGCTGCTGCTGCTCAGCCGGCACTCCTAGTTGATGATGCCGTGGTCAAGGTGCCGCCAAGGAACCGCACCATATGCACGAGGAGGAAGAAGCGCCGCCGTCGGCGAGGGCTGGCGGTCGAGAGGCCCAGGGCCAAGGGCATACGACTTGTGAGTGAGCTGCTGAGCGGTGACTGCGGCAGGAGCGAAGAGGCCGTGGGTGGGCAAGAGGGCGACGGTGACGGCGGCAGCGACGGGGGCGGCGGCTGCGCGGGGGGCCACTGCAGCGAGAGACCAAGCGGCGGGCCTCACACGGTGCTGCGGTACACGCCGGCGGCACTGCATGGCCTGGAGAGCTGCAGTGCGTGCGGAGGCCTCGGCGAGTATGCGGTCGAGGAGTTTGTTGCCTGCGCCGACTGTGGTGAGGCTTTCCATGCCTTCTGCCTGGAGCCGCCACTGCGCGCCACGCCCGAGCTGCGCGCGTTCTGGCGGTGCAAGGCCTGCAAGATCTGCGAGACGTGCGGCGTCGGTGCCGGCGGCGGCGGCGGCCATGCGGACTTGCTGGTCTGCTCCATCTGCGACCAGTCGCACCATGCAGCATGCCTGCCGCCACGCAGCCGGCCATCGGCGCCACACCTGGCGGGCACATATGGCTGGCCCTGCCCTACCTGCTGCACCTGCGTTCGCTGCGGCGCCTCGCTGGGCAACGACAGCGAGCCTGACCCGCCAATCGAGACTTGCTGGCTAGCACGCAGCACAGTGGTCTGCTGCAGCAGCTGCGCGCCAGCCATGGAGGAGGAGCAGCGCCGGCAGCCCCTGGGCGGCGCGTGCGCTTCCTGTGCCCTGCCGCTGGTTAGCGACAATGGCGGTGCGATAGAAGAAGAGGAGCCTGCAGGGACTCAGTCAAAGGAGCTGGGCTTGTCAGTGCCGCGGCTGCTGCCAGAAGCTCCTGCCACCAGCAAGGTCACGTCGTGCAAAGGCTGCGGCTTGACCGTGCACGCGGCGTGCGCCAAGCAGGAGCGGCAGGCCCGGGAGGCGATAGCCAAAGCTGCCAGGGCTAGGAGCCTCAGCAGCTGTCCGGAGCGGTCACCGCGCCCGTCTTCGGAGCTCGTGTCTGGCCTGGAGATGCGCAAGGCCGTGACAGGGAGCAAGGGGAAGTACTTCTGCAAGCCGTGCCGCGAGCGCGGCATCCACCTCCGCGTCGAGCCCCTCGACCGCTTCCTGCAATCGGAGGCGGAGGGCAACCATGCAGCAGTGGCGGCGATCGCTGTCCCAGCAGCGGCAGAGGGCAACGAGCAGGCAATGGCAGAGGGCAAGAAACTGGGGGTTCTGTCGCTCGGCAGGCCTTCTGAGAGCAATAGCAAAGGCTGCGGCAGCTTGGAGTTGGGTGAAGCTGAGGCCACGGTAGAGGCCAAGCAGAGTATCGAGCTGGCTGTACTGGCGACCGCTGGGTCTGCCGAGGTGGAGCTGAAGGCAGCGTCGCACCCCATGGAGGCTGAGCTCCCCCGCGCTGCCGACGTTGATGAGCCGGTATTGCTGGCTGATTACGATGGCAAGCAAGCTGTGGCGGAGCCAATAACTGCCATGTCGGATACGCGTTTTGCTGCCATGGTGCTGGGAGGTCCTCCGCTTGTAAGTGCGCCTCCATGTGCCATACAGGGGCTGACTGGGACAAGCAAAGACATGACTGGACAGCTCCCAGATGCGGCCCTCAGCTGGCAGAGCACGCTGATGGGGCGCGCACTAGCGCACCATCTCGCTCGTGGGGCCACCACGAGCTCCGCTTACCACAACCCCACAGTCATAGGCCAGGGCTTGCCAGCTCCAGACGCCCTCGGAGCTTCTTGGCCGCTTGCGCCAGTGCTGCTGGGACAGCAGCAGCAGCAGCAGGTGCGAAGGTGGCCTGGGCCCCCGTCCTCATTGTGGGGTCACCAGCAGCAGCAGCAGCAGCCTGTGCCATCAGTCAAGCTGGGCTGCACTCCGCCGCCAATGTTGTCTTCTGCCAGATCCTTCAGGGAGGACTATGGCATCATGGTTGTTTCATCCGAGGTACAATATTGCACCAAACATGAGCCTGAAAAAGTGTCATGCATAATTATGCCTGCCCCTGTGCTCAGTGCACAACGGGGGCCAGTGTTCTATCGCATGCATGAACTTGCATAGTGCATGAGGCAAATGCCATCTTGAACTTGCTAATTGGAAAGGAAGGGGTTATAGTTGCTCTGACCATATCCCACAATTGATGAGGTTCTCCTGATGGTTCACACATGGGTGCCTATTACACCTCCCGATATGCAGTCCAGCTCACAGTGGAAGGGCCGTTGAGTTTTACAGCATGATAGACCATTTGAGTATCTTGCTGCTACTGCTTTGTGTCCGGCCAATCTGACTGCAGCATTGCTATGTCATGATGCAGGCTACCGAAGCAGACGGCGGCAGGAACTGTCAGGAGGGGTTCTTAGGCAACGGCGGCAAAAGAATAGCGGACAGTCTGAGGCCGGTCTGCATACCCCAGCAGGACACTAGTGCCAACAGGCGGCGTTGGATCGAGTTTTGTGCTCAGGGCTCTGGCAGGGTGCAGGCCCGGAAGCGGCAGCGGGATGCTTCGTGGGCATTGAACGAGGGGCCTGCAAATGACAGACCAAATCACCTTCCAAGCCCCCAGTTAGGTGACAGGAACTGCAACTCGTTGGCAACGCCGCAGTCTGCAGCCATGCATGCTGATATGCTGGTTGCTGGTGGTGGCAAGTTCCCGTCACTGGGAGCTTGGCTGAAGGCCTTTCAGCGGCATCAGCAAGCTGTGGGATGCAGCTCTCGGACAGCTGCACCGCAGCGGCTGCCACAAGCAGCGACTGTGGTCGCGAGCAGGCAATGCGCGGTCTACATTTGGCAGGATCCGGCAACAAAAAAGCACCAGTCGGCCAG
Organism: Spirogloea muscicola; assembly: GCA_009602725.1. Classification (NCBI taxonomy): domain Eukaryota; kingdom Viridiplantae; phylum Streptophyta; class Zygnematophyceae; order Spirogloeales; family Spirogloeaceae; genus Spirogloea; species Spirogloea muscicola. The sequence continues at coordinate 244,326 of WELB01000035.1, forward strand.
GCTGCTCAGCAGCTCAGCAGTGAGGCTGCCACCGTCGACAGAGGAGGAGCTCCAACGCTGCCATGCCCAGCTACTAGCTGACGCATCGCAGTACCGCGCACGTATTGCTGCCAGCCCGCTGAAGCCCATGACGCCCTCCGCCAGTCAGTGGGCGCTCTTGTGCCACTGTGGTGGCAGCAACCAGGCGTGCCAGATTTGTGGGTCGCCAGTCTGGGTGCGCACGGTGGGGACCGTTCGGCGAAGCAGCAGTGGCGAGCACCCCGGCAGCAAGCTGGGGGCGTCTGTCCTTCAGGTCTTTGTTGAGGCTCCTCCCAAGCGGCCGCCCTCTCTACGTGTCGGTCTGTCATTGCCGACGGTGAGTTTTCATTTGCAGCTCCTACTGTCGCAGGGGATTTGCTCTCAAGATGCTTGGTGATTTTCGAACATTTCTTGCCTTACACAATGGATGTAGCATGACGAGTGAGGCACTACCATGTCCCTATGCTTTGCACGTGCAGGGAATCGTGAATGCTCAGGAGAAGCCGCGGGCAACAGCTTGCCCCGATCTGCCGGCAAATAAGCTTGATACGGTTGAGTTTCAAGGCAGGCTACTTGCAGCTGAGGTCATGCCAGTGGCCACATCTTGTGGTGATGCTGCTGGTGGCATGCCATCAGCAGCAGCAGCAGCTCCACGTGACGCTCTGCTTAGCGAAGCCATGCCCGCCAAGGAGCTGAGCGCCAGGGAGAAGGGGGAGTTCCTGACCAGATCGTCGGTCTGGCAGCAGGCTGTGTGTGCACGCCAGCAGGGCCAAGACGACCTGGCGGCAGCAGCTCATGCGGCACGGGCTCTTGCATTGGTGGGCGAGACTCAGGCGACCGCCTTGGCACGGGCAGCAAGCGCTCATGTGGCTCTGGCCATGGCACGGATGGCAGCAATGCCAAATGGGCAGAGGGCCTTTGCCAGTACATTGCCAAGTCACACAGCAACTGCAGCTACAGAGGTGCCACAGCAGGGTAAGTCAAGGCCAGCTATCCCTGGGCAGGGCCAGGGTTGCACGCCATGGGGACAGAGCCAAGCGACGGTGGGGGCTGCCACAGGGGCGTGCATGCCGAGTATTGCCAACATGGACAGCGAGAAAGTGAAGGAGTGCCAATTTGGTGATGGCAGACAGCTATTGAGTCCAAATTTGGCACAGCGTGGTGAGTGCACGTTGGGCTTGGCGCCGCAAGCGCTGCTGGAGGACAAGGGACAGCCTGATCCAGCTGCGTCACTCTTGGGGGGAACACCGCCCCCCAATGCGACCAGGCTTAGAGCAAATAAAAATCCGTGGGGCAAGTTGGACCTGTCAAAGGCGAGTGCTACTGCAGGTGCCAGAGATGAGTCAAATCATTGTGCTGCTAGCGGTTTGCATGTGAAGAATGACTGCGCTCAGGGCATGGCAGACAGTGCCATTTTGGACCTCACTTGTGTGGCAGTTAGCACGAACCAAGATAGCAGTGCAGGACCTTCATTCACGGTCCTGAAGAAGCTCCAAATCCAGGCTCGCGTGAAGAAGCGCAAGATCACCAACGGGTTTTCACCTCAGGCAGGGGGTCAAATACCAGGTTCTAAGGAGCAGAGAACAGAGATCTGTGAGGACGGAGGAGCAAGTCAAGAGGATCTGAAGAGTGTGCAAGATGCTCATGACCGCCTGGGGGTGCTCGACAAACAGGGGAAGCCAAGCAAGGAGGAGGGACGGGATGTACGGCGCTGCCTGGTTTGCTCACAGGCAGGCACGCAGCATGGCCGCATGGTGTACTGCGGCCCGGCCGACTGCTGGCTCCATGCGGGATGCGTGCTGTGGTGCCCGGGCATCGTGCGTTCTCCCGGGGGGGAGGTCAAGCGAGTTGCAGAGGCTGTGTCCAGGATGCAGTCTGCTGTAAGTAGCAGCTATCCACCTGAGTAACTCCCAAAATCAGAGAATAGACCATCGAATTTCAGAGTTTTCCTCTCATAGCCTCCTAGTCACAAGGACCCTTGTATATAAACCCCCAAACCCTGAACCCTATATCCTAAGATAGACTAAGACTGAGACTGATTTGGGCCTTGGTGGCTCTGGTTTGCAGCTGTTGAGCTATTGATCCATAATTTGTTGTTCCTGCAGGATGATGAGAGCTGCCGTTGCGGAGTCTGCAAGCTCCCGGGGGCATCAGTCCCATGTGCTGGCGCCTCCTGCTCGCGTAAACCGCATGTTCACTTCACCTGCGCCAAGGCATTGGGCATGGTGTTCCTCGCTGGAGGCTCTGTTCTCTGCCGCAAGCACGCAACCCGTGCGCGCCTCGCTGGCCAGAAGGTCCTGTCCTTCGACCTGGTCGGCAGGAGAGCACGGCTGTATGTCACGCCTGCTTCGCCCAGGCACAACCTGCTAGCAGCCTGCTCGACGGCTGCCTCGCACACTGCTGGCATTGCTGACGAGGAATTTCGTAGCAGCGAGGGGAGCTGCCCGCCGTTGAAAATGACTGCTGGCAAGCCCTGGTGTGCTGAGGCGGGGCCTGCCGTCCTGGCAGCGCCCTCAAGAGCAGTACTCAGCCATTGGATGCGCGTCGGAGCCGTGTGTGTGCGGCAGCTGGGTGAGGTTGTCGCGCTGCCCCGCCAAAAGGGCTTTGTGAGCCGTGACCACATCTTTCCGCTAGGTTACCAGGCCTTCCGGCTGCACTGGAGCGTGCTTCACGTTGGTGTCCGGGCGCTGTACCGCGTGGAGGTGCAGGACACGCCAGCTGGATGCCCCTGGTTCGTCCTCACCTTGGTCCGAGAAGTGCTGCCGCCCTCGTCGGACAACGGTGGCTCCTCAAGTACGGTGAGGAGCGATGCGGAGGTCAACGCTGCAACTGGGAACAACGGCAAGCAGGATGTTGATGGGACCATTGCAGCGTCCAGGTAAGACCAATTGGCCACCCATCTGGACACGTATTGTAATTTCCAGATTGTAAGTATCATATAGTTTATGCAGCCCTCGTTTGCAGCCTCGTCAAGACAAGGCCCTCTGGCGCGCTTGCTGACGTGCATGAAGAGCTGTGCCATGTTTGTTATTCCTACGTTGACAGTGCCGACGAGCTTTGGCGGGCGTTCGAGGAGCGTTTGTGGGTCCTGCGACAAAGTGCGGGGCTGGGCTGGAGGAGGCGACAGAGGCGGGCGAGACTGGCTCTCAGCCACTGCAAGTCCGTTGCTGAAGTCCGAGAGGATGCAGCTCAGTCAAACCAACAAGAGCCCTCCGCATTCCAGGAACTCAGAGTCTCCACCGGGGCAGCATGCTGTGGGGCCTGGTTCTTTGGCCTGCACGTGGCTGATATAGCCAGTGCCATTGAGCAGCTCCCAGGTAGTGGAAATTACCGAACAGTTACCTATTATATAATCTATCTCAGGATAGGCTGCTTTGTGTGCAAGAAGCCTGACTGAATAGCTTGAGTAGCACGTGAAGCTTCTTCTGCTTGCTGTCCCTCTGTCTTGACTTTGCAGATGTGGAGATGTGCTTGGGGTACAAGTTTCGGCACAGGCAGCAGCCAGCCGCAGTGCAGTGGCGCAACCCCAGCGGATGCGCTCGGAGCGAACCGCACTGGAGCCGCGGCGTTGGCAGGGTTGGCCTGGATGTGGCTGCGCGCATCGCGGCCACCAAAATCGTCAACGACAAGCGGCTGCGCCGGCTCGAAGCAGTGCAAGCTGGTTGGGTGAGTTGTGAGGATATCAGCGATACTGAGGCATGTCCAGTTGCTTGCCTGAAAGCAGCTCCTGTGCAGCAGCTTGGCTTCCATTGTCCCTGATTGAGGACCATCCGTTGAACAGGAGGAGCATGTAACTGCAGCAGGCAGTGCAGCTGGTTCTGGGGTCCATCCAGCCTGCGCGTCTGTGGCGGCACATTCTACAGGTGGTGCTGGCCAGGCTGGCAGTGCTACATTCCCTGGTAAGGGAGCAACCGGGCAGGACACCATAGTCGAGGTGCCGCTGTCCATGCGGTACAGGGCAATGCGCAAGGACCTGCGCAAGCGTGTCGCTGTGGGTGGGAGCAGCATCCACGGGCGTGGTCTCTTTGCTCTCATCCCTTTCTCCCCGTCGGAGCTCGTCATTGAGTATGTTGGGGAGCTCATTCGAACCAGGTGAGTCGGCACTTGTCATGTTGCTGTTCCTCTCAACCCAATGTCTAGCAGAGCTGACTTGCCAGTAGGTCCATTGCTCTAAGCTTGAGCATTCCCTTATGGCCTTATGAAGGAAGCAACGTATCTGTGGCAACCCCCAGGTTGTCCTGAGGTTATGAGTCCATGCTGAAGTTCCAACCGTTTCTGGCTCATGAATTGGTGTATGTACTGATTTCCTGTATGTTGTGGTTTTTGTGCGCCAGCATCTCCGACCTGAGAGAGAAGAACTATCAGCAGCAAGGTCTTGGATGCTACTTTTTTGGCCTCCCTAAGGTTGCTGGAGTGGAGGATTTGGTGTTGGACGCAACCCGTCAGGGCAATGCAGCTCGCCACATCAACCACTCGTGTGATGGCAACCTATTTGCGCGAGCGCTGGTGATCAATGGCCACCGGAAGCTCCTCATTTTTGCACACAGGTCCATTGATGTCGGGGAGGAGCTCACGCTGAACTACATGTTTGCAGCCGGAGACCCTGCCCACGAGCGCGTGCCTTGTCTCTGCGGGCACCAGTATTGTAGGGGCTACTTGTGAATTCCGAACATTCTTATAATGTTCTGGTGATGGCAGAATATAACAATCTGGCATGCATTGTGACGTACCTCTTGTGTTATCTAGACCAGTAGCATGCATTACAGCAAAGCGAACTTGCTTGATTGCTCTTGATACATAGATGCCCCATCTCTACATCTGTACGCTACATTGATTCATACATCTCTGACAGAACAGTTCGTGTGGCAAATTCGTCGAAAAGCCCTCTAAGTTGCTCTCAACATGTTGGTGGCTTTCCCAAAACAGGTCACAGATGATGTGAGCGCTGCAAATCATGACAGAGCTAACACAGACTCTTCACCCTGCTCCGTGCTTTGCTTGCAACATGACATTTCAGGTTCATTGTTTCATATCTGACTTGACTACTTGTGCTCAAGACCTCCCATTCAAACACTTGCTAGGGAGGTCCTCAAAGGGTGCCCTGGAACAGCAATCACTGACATTGTGCTGCGAAGTCACTCGTCTGCTAAGTGTGGCTTGCAAGCTCTACAGGATCAGACGCTAGATATAAGTTGACCTCCTGCGAGATATGTAACAGCTCATTGGCTGCATAGGTGGCGGCCGCAACATTGGCACTGTGACTGCAAGCAGGTGCCGCATTTGGCAGCATGGAGAACCTTCCAGGCCAGAGCGCGCTGCTGCAGTGGGCGGTGGTGGTGTACTGTTGGCAGTGGCAGCTTGTGTACCCCACGAGCTTTTGAAAGGCCACAAGGTGGACATGACCCCGGGGGCAGCAAGCAGCCCATTGTGATCACTTGAGCAGGATGATCACTGCCTGAGCAGCGCATTGGCTCGAATTGGGAGAGCCACTTCTTCTTCTTTCCGACCGTGTCCATTCCTCTGGGCTGGCCTCTCACTTGTAGAATGTGCTCGCCCATAGAGAAGAGTGGCCTCTCCCAGCCAACAGTCAATCTGGCCGCGCTTTTCTCGATCGTGTAGCCCTATCAGTTAAACTCAGTTCCGCCTTGTACCCGTTCGGCTTGGCCTCCCGCCCTTTCGGACCTTGTTCATTAGTTTGGGGCTGGCCTCTCACAGCTGTCGCCATATATCTGAAGAAGCTAATTCTTTCTTTCTTTCTTTTTTTCAACCCGTGAAGTGGCTGGCAAAGCCAGCCCAAAATGAATGGACAATATCCCAAGCCAAAGAAAGAGGAGCCGAGAACTACACTACAGACCATGCCTTAGGACTAGGACGAAGACATCAGCCAGAGGACGCTCAGTAACCTCTAGTCAGGAGATGCAAGTCGGAGTAGCTAGCCGGGGGAATGACGTCGCCCTGACGGAAGCTGGAGGCCGCCGCCAAAGCTCGGCCGGCGCGCAAGTGGACCGCGAACAAGAAGAAGGCTCGCCCATAAAGAAAGAGGGGCTGGCAAAGCCAGCCCAAAAAGAATGGACAATGTCCAAAGCGGAAGAATGAGAAGCCGAGGAAGGCTCGCCCATAAAGAAAGAGGGGCTGGCAAAGCCAGCCCAAAAAGAATGGACAATGTCCAAAGCGGAAGAATGAGAAGCCGAGGAAGGACTCCTCTACTCTACCAATCACGACAACATACTAGGGAAGCTCACGCAAGGAAGCGAACGCAAGGGACCGCTGAAGCGAGACGGCCAACCGCATGCGGAAGACCTGCGCGAGGGACCCGGTGACATTGAAGCCGGGCTGCTCGCCCTGCTGCCCGTGGCGGCGGGCCGCGGCCTGCTGCGCCACACAGCCATTGCCGTGAAGTGGAAGAGCCTTTCTCTTTCTCATGCGCACCGTGCCCCTTCCTCGGCATCTCATTCTTCGGCTTTGGACATTGTCCATTCTTTTTTGGCTGGCTTTTGCCAGCCCCTCTTTCTCTATGGGCGAGCCTTCTTCAATCTAGGCTACACACGTCGTGCAGATGTGAGTCCGGTTGAGTTGGGCTTGCCAGCTGCATATCTGTCTTTCTTGCGACGACGTGTTTCGGCCTGTTTGCAGCGTGCTCAGGCTAATGCCTTGCACCAGAAGGCTGGCCGAGCTCTAGTTGGTGGCAGAAGGGCTTCGTATCTGACATCTAGTATTCAGGCATCGATTAGCGACCTTTATGTTTTGACCCGTGGTTACTGAGCGGGTCATTTTGCTGTAGATTATGTAGGTCTTTAGATGTGCTTGCCTTTGTACTTGGCCTTTGGCCTTCGTTTGTTTCAAATACACGAAAAGTTTTCTTCTCTCGTTTGGGCTGGCCATTCCCAAGCCATTTGCCCCCGTCTGGAGGAACGTCTATCCGGGGAATAAACGCGAGCGACGCAACGCGCCTGACGGCCGGCGGGCCACCCCGGGGCTCGTCGCCACGCGTCAGGCAGCCGGGGCGCGGCCCACGGGCTGCACTGCGTGGCGTTCTGCCGGCCGGCAGCCAGCCGCAAGTGCGCCGGCCGTACGGCCGAGCAGGCGGGCGCAAGCTTCGGGCCGCCTTGGCCCCCGCCTGGCGCGCCGTCAGGGCCCAGGCGCCGACGCCGACACGGCGGGGAGATAGTTATCATTGGATACTTATCATTAGTTATCATTGGCTTCCTCTGGGCCCCCTTCCCGTACTTTGTTCAGTCTTTTTTTGGGCTGGCTTTTCCAGCCCCTATCCTCAATGGGCGAGCCCTTCTTCTTCTATCATTGAAATCCTGATTACGCCCGGGGCGGCAGGAAGAGAGGAAAAGAAGGGCTCGCCCATTGAGGATAGGGGCTGGACAAGCCAGCCCAAAACAGAATGAACAAAGAACGAGAAGGGGGCCAGAGGAAGCCAGAGGAAGCGCTAAGAAACCAAAGCACACAAAGAAAGAAAGCAGCTACAAATCACTCAGGAAGAGAAGCAGGAAGAGAGCAGCTCCTTCCGAAAGAAGTGGCACGCCAAATGGGGGCAAGGGCTGTGATAAGCCAGCCCAAAAAGGACTGACAAGGATTCGGAGGAAAGAGCCATCACCACATGGTATCAGAGGAAGGTTCGAACCTTCCTGTGGGTGACGGGCCCACCACGCTCTGCGCAGGAGGGTCAATCCTTTCTCTGTGTACCACGTAGTGTCCGAAAAGGGCAAGGGCTCTCCCAGAGGGGCCGGCAAGCGCTGAATCTAAACAGCCCTGTGCAAGCACCACGAAGGATGGTGGGTCACTCAGTAACCGCTAGGCGGGGTCCCGCTTCCAGCGCCCAGATCTCACGTGAAGCGTGCATGGGGCAACGAGCGCCCGGAACCGCCCAGTGCGGAGGCAAGCACATCCCTCGTGGGGGCAGATAAAGGAACGGGGGGGCCCCACAAGCAGCGGGCGGACGTGTCAGGAGTGCGCAGAGCGAGCCCCTCCGCGCACCCCGGGCCAGACCACCCCGGCAGCACCACCTCCGCCGCCGCGCCGCGCCTCGTCTCTGACACCATTCCCCGCCCCGCCCCCCCCCTCCCTCCGCGAGCGCATCATCACTGCCTCGTCCCGCCGCCATGCACGCCGCCGACGCAGCCGCCCCGGGGCCCACCCACCGCCCGCGCGCTGAGGCAGCAGCTGCGGCCCCGGCCCTCTGCCTCTCGCTGTCCTCCATCGCCGCCTTCCGCACCTTGCTCAAAGGCAGCGGCGCCGCGGCCGCCGCCGCTCCCGCCCACCTGCCTCCCCACGACCTCCACCAGGTAATGTCTGCTCGATTGCGTTCGGAGCACCGAAGCCGCCGTGCTGTGGCGATCGAGTCCTCGCCCGCTTGCACGGCCGAGCTCGTTAACACGGCGGCTGACCTCTGCCATGCCGTTTGCCATTCCTGGTGCAGGCATCGGCAAATTCCTCGCCAGCGCCGTTCCCAGCGCTGGCCGCCCTGCACAGCTTGCTGGGCGACGCCGCCCGCGAGCTCCAAGCCCGCAGCGCGCGCCTCTGCCGGCCCCTTCCGCCCACTCGCGAGCAGGCCGTCGAGGCGCTCACCGGCGACCTCGCGCAGCGGCTGCTGACCGTTGCGGCCCCGACCGCTACTACTGCCATCACTGCCGAACCATCGCCACTGTCAGCGCTGCTCGGGCACTTCCTCGGCGAGGGCCTCCAGGAAAGCCTCAGCAGCGGCAGCAATGGCGGGCGGCTGCCAGCCGCCCAGACCCTGCCACATATGCCGTCACCCTTTACGGCCTTGAGCGACGGGCAACCCTACGACGTGACACTGGGGTCGCCGTTGACCCGTGTATCCGCACCTCCGTACCTCTTGGAATGCAGGCGTGGGTCTCGCCCGTGGCAGGACCTTCTGGACAAGGACTTTGCTGGCAACGGCCACTGCTTTGGTGGCTGCCCCCCTGCTGGCAGTGAGGACGCCTTTGGCAATACTACTATGAGCGCTCTGCTCTACGAGGATGTCGGCAACCAGGATGGGGGCCTCCCACACTTCGATTCCCACCCAGCCATTGACACAAGCAACTTGCTGTCTGACATCATCGGCTCGGCCGTGAAGGCTGCCGAGCTGACCACCACTGACAGCAGGCCTGCATCGACGGCCCTCTGGCCGCCGCTTGGGGACGCCGCTAACATCTTGCTGGGTGATGAGTCGGCCAAAGGGCAAGGCGCAACTACTGCTGCCACGACGCCGCCATTGCCGTCACCCGCCGCGCGCGGCGACATTGGCTCCTTGCCCGCGCTCCCCAGGTGACCAGCTGCCTCCTATTATGGCACATGAACAGAGCTTGCCTTGTTTCATCTCCATCGCCCACATTGCACTCTAACCGCTCTGCTTCCCCCCTCTACTTTATGTACCTGTCCTGTGCATACACGTGTGCGTGTGGGATTGAAAACACCACAGCCCTTCAATAGTGAGTGGCAGCTACTTGTTCTCAACAGAGCTTGCTTCTGTGATCTTGCAGCAGCCATCCGCAGCTGTGGGTGAGCGATGCTCGGGCGGGGATTCAGCACAGCACGGGCAGCCCAGCCAGCCAGACGACGTTGTATGACAGGCTCGCTTGCAAGTGGGAGGAGGGCGGCAGCATGGCCAGGAGGGGAGTGCAAGGAGCACTTGATGAGGAGCAGGATAATGAGGATGAGGAGGGAGACTTCGCGAGCAGCGCAAAAGTGGTGGTGGCGCAGCATGACGGTGGCAGCTATGGCAATAGAGGTAGCGGCGGTTGCAGCGGCGCCAGGAGGAGGAAAGAGGTTGGTGGGCCTACCAGCTTGCCAGGGGCGGCCATGGAGCCTCCCGCAAAAAGAAGAGCCATTGCCTCCATGGCAGCAGCAGCAGGCAGTATGCAGGGGGACGCCTTGGCCGTCAAAGTAAGCAGCGATCACAGCAAGCAAGCTCCCATCACTACCGTAGAAAGTCCTGAAGCCGAGGAGTGGCATGCCAATAGCCCCGGGTGTTTGAAGGCGGCAAGTACCGGCCGGCAGAAGCGGGGCACGGCCACAGACCCGCAGTCTGTCGCAGCGCGCAAGCGGCGGGACCGCATCCGCGAGCGCATCCAAACACTACAGCAGCTTGTGCCGTCAGGCAGCAAGATGGACACGGTGTCAATGCTTGACGAGCTTATTGAATACGTCAAGTTCCTGCAGGTGGAGGCCGCGGCCAAGGCCGCCCGCTGCCACCGCTGCGCACAGGGGGTGGCACGCACTTTCTCGAAGCGTCGGTCAGTAGTGGGCAGTGGAGCTGGAGACGCTAGTGGTGCAGAGGAAAGACTTGCACAGGAGAGGGGTGCCGACAGCCAGTCTGCAGTGGATGAGGACGCGGAGGCAGCAGAGTATGAGGGCTGGCAGGATGGTGGTATCGAGGAGGACGACGAGCCAGCTGCTGAGCGGGACCCCCTGCAGGCATTCAAGTATCGTCGGGAAGTTGGCACCCAAGAAGAGGGGTGCATCTTGGAAGCCACCAAGGTGGCCCATGTAGAGCAAAGTGCGGAGAAGAGAGAGTCTCCTTGCGGCGCTTGAGCTGAACTGTCCAAAATTTGCTAGAAGTAGGTTCATCATGCGGCTGGACCCAGGTGTTTCCAGGTCCAGCTGTAGGAGAATGAACAATACTTGCATCTTATGTGGGCGCAGGCGTAAAATAAGGAAGCAATGTAGCCCCCACGATGCGATCTAGTTTCAGCCCACAGGCCCCGCCACCAGCTTTCTGGTGGTTGGCTAGGCAGGAGATTGCGCCGTTGTCTTGGGATGCACACTTGTTTGGAAGCTTACCAGCATGCCTCATGTGCAGGTTTAGTTGAATTTTCGTACTATCTTAGTGTTGTATTGGCGCGTATGCATCTAAATCTGGAATGGCTTTGTCAAAAATGAGCATTGGGCCGTGCGACTTGGCAAGGGGCTTGATCTGTCGGTGGGACTTCAGAACGGGCTAGCGCGCACTGGACGGAGAAAGGCCGGCAGAGTGGGCCCTGGGTAGGGCAGCGACTGTGCTTTGCAGATAAGCCGGTGAAAAGTGTAGAATCTCGGTAATGCCAACATCAACCGACCCCTTTCCTTCTCGACGCAAAGGAGGACATTCGTGATGGAGTGGAAGAGGCCCAGCAGGAAAAAGGAGATGCGTGTCTGCTACGCAAGTGCACGCCGCCACTTTGGGTGGATTGAAACAGGAGACGAAGCTCTTCTATAGAGATGGAGGGTGTATTGAGTGATGGAGGGCTTTAGTCGCCGAGACAAAGGCAAGCACATTGACAGATGTACATCACTCCTGCCAAGCTGATCCAAAGGGGGCTCTTCCACAGGAAGAATGCGCGCCCTTAGAGAAGCGGGGCTGGCCAAGCCAGCCCAATATCCTAAGTCAACAAAGGTGCCGAAAAGAGAAGCTACACAACTAGACACGAGACGAAGCACATGGAAGCTCAGTATCCGCGGGTGAGCAACATCAAGTCTGATAAAACGCTGCAGGAAAGGAAGCACTCCGGCGAGACCCTGAGGCAGCAGCCGTAGCGCGGCCGGCACGCGTGTGGATTGCTTGAGCCAGAGAGCGCTGGAGAGAGACGGAGAGCCGCATGCGAAAGACCTGAGCGAGCGAGCCGGCAGCATAGAAGCCCGGCACCTCCCCTAGCTGACCCACCCGCTGACTAATGGCCTCATGGCGGCCGGGCACCAGGAGCCGGATTCGGGCGCAGTGAGGCGACGCCGGAGGTTGGGTTGGAGCCAAGACGTCGCGAGGGCCTGAGCGGCCAGGGGCTGATCAGGTCGGCGAAATCAGGGTGGGCCCCGGACTTGTCAGAAGGGTATGCGCCGCGGCGGCTCAACGCCGCCTGGTGTCAGGCGCGGGCTTTCGGTCGTTACTGCTTCGGTCCACAGCCTCCCCAAGGCGATCAGCCTTTGCCAGCAGCAGTCGACATCTTTGGCTGTTTAGGTCCTCGTTTCCACACTCTCCTTAAGAATATTGCCAATCTAGGCTACACACGACATGCAGATGTGTTCCCGGTTAACGTGGGCTTGCCAGCTGATATGCGACGACGAGTTCTGGCCTGTGTAGCGTGCTCAGGCTAACGCTTTGTACCAGAAAGCTGGGCGAGCATTAGTTGGTGGCAGAAGGGCTTCGTGTCTGCCATCTGGTATTCAGGCTTCGATTAGCGACCTTCATGTTTTGACCCGTGGTTACTGAGCGGGTCAATCTGCTGTAAGTCATGTAGGTCTTTAGATGTGCTTGCCTTTGTACTTGGCCATTTGGCCTTTGATTGTTAAAAATATACGAAATTGTTTCTTCCCAAGACTACACCTTCCCGTTGTGTATCCCGAATCTTTGAACTCCCTCTTTTTCTTTATTTGCGTAGCTGTGTTTTTGGCGCCTTCCGGCCCTCTTGTCCATTTTTTGGGCTGGCCTTCCCAGCCTCTATTCTCTGTGGGCGAGCAATTTCTTTGGACCTTGTCCGTTCTTTCTGTAGTACCTTGCTTTTTGCTTTGGAGGACCCGCTTCCAGGAGCCAAGTTTCTTTGACTGAAGGCTTCTTATTGTCGGTCTCCCTTCAGCGGTCCAGCCTTGCATCTGCGTGCTGGCCGTGCTCTCGCTGCGGCCTCCGGCTTTCGTCAGGGGGATCGTTTTCTGGCAGCTACTCTGTCGGGTTTGAGGCTTCTCACTCGTAACTACTGGTCCATCCTCCATCCTCCCCCCGTACTGACATAGCTTCTTTGGCCCCTTTGAACCTTTGTCAGTTCTTTTCGGGCTGGCTTTTCACAGCCCTTGCCCCCATTGGGCGTGCCACTTCTCTTCTAAGCAGGGTTTACTGGTGTCATGCCCGGGCGCAGAGCGTCGTCGTAGCGTCGGCTACAGGGTGGTTGGGCGGAACCGACCAGGGCTAACCCTTGTCGGATATCTCAGGTAGGAAGGTGGTATAGGGAACCTCAGCGGGGGTAACCCATTGGGTGACTCGCTGGGTAGGGCGCAACCCTTATGGGCGGGCTGGAGAGCCCCGGGGCGCTGTGTGCTAAGACCCTGTACCTACTACCTTGACCCCCCCTCGCGGGGTGGGCTCTTAAGAGATCGGATTGCGGAGAGAGGCATCTCTCCGCAAGTCCTTCAGCGGGGAAAGAACCTAGCGCCGCAGCCGCAGCCGCCGGCAAGGGTAGGCAGGGTTGGCGCAGCGCAGGTTGAGCCCCAGGCCAGGTTGGTCAGGAGGCCGAAGCGGTGAGAGATCCCCCGGCGGGGGTGACGACGCAAGAGAGAGAGAGAGAGGCCTGAGCTTTGTGGTGTGGTGACTCTTCTGCCACATTCTTTGCAGTCTGCTCTTCTGGTAGTGAGGCCATGCAGGGCAGGCTGCTGCTAGGCAAGCAGAGTCCTGACCTGTAGGCGGAGCTTCAGGTGTGGCACTTCGACGTATTGTGAGCGCTATACGGGCAGGCACGACACTGAGAGTTTCGTAGCTGCTTAATTTCTCCTTGTGCTTGTCTATTTTTAGTGCTTCCCCTGGCCCCTCCTCGCACGTTCTTATTCTCTTTTGGGCTGGCCTTTGCCAGCCCCTCTTCTCTATGGGCGAGCCCTTTCTTCTATGGGCGAGCCCTCCTATCTTTTTGCGCTATCCGACCCCTTCAGAACCCCAAGGATTGCCAGCCCTCCCCCGCCTTCCCACCGGCTGCCTGACACCAGACGGGGGCATCACACTCCTTGGGGTTCCTTTGGGCTCTCCTGCCTTCGTCGACGAGCAGCTGCGCGGCAAGCTGCAGGAGCACCTCAAGCCGGCGGCCCGCCTCCCTGAGCTGCAAGACATGCAGCTCGGGCTCGCCATGCTGACGCGCAGCATTGCGCAACGTCCCCTGTACCTGGCTCGAGCACCCCCCCCCTCGCCGGCGGCGCAGGCGGCTTATGCGACCTTTGATGCAGGTATCCTGGCCAGCACAGCGGCCCTGGTCCAACACCCGGCCTTCCTGGAGACGCCGGACGCCGTGCACCAGGCCTCCCTGCCTGTGAGCCGCGGGGGTCTGGGCTGCCGGCCGTTGGCTCGTGCCTGCCCGGCAGCCTACCTGGGGAGCTGGTCACGGGTCCCGGCTTCGGTGGCCCAGCGGTTCATCTGGCATGGGGGTCGCCTCCTGGAGCCCGCAGTGGCGGACGTCGAGACCGGCAAGTGGCCATTCCAAGTGGATCTGCGCACAGCCCGGGATGCGCTGCTGGCGGACCACCCCGCCCTGGTGCCGCGGGCCGTCCCGTTTGCGCACCTCTCGCGCACGGCCGACCTCCGGGCCCAAGCTCGCTACATGGCGGAGGTCGATGCGGCCGCATTCACCCAGGCGATAGCACTGCTGCTTCCGGCCGACCACCGGGGCCGCGCGCGGCTGCTCTCGGCCTCATCACCAGGCGCGGCAGCTTGGCTGTCTGCGCTCCCTATCTATGACGCGCTGCGCATGCAGGACGACGCCTTCCGTACGGCTGTCCACCGTCTCCTGGACCTCCACCCACCCTGCCTCAATGGGGTACAACAGTGTGAGTGCGGCGAGCGCAGCCCAGACGCGGCGAGTTTGGCAGCCCACTGCTCAGGTGCGCACGGGGAGGGGAGCGGACCGGCACCCACGACTTGTTGCGGAACGCGATGTACGGCATGTTTGTGGAGGCCGGCTACACGGTGGCTCTGGAACACCCCAGCATCATGCCTCCGACCGCTGGGGCGGATGGCCGCGTCCACACCCGGCGGGCCGACCTCGTCGCCAGCGCGCTGGGCGGGGGGCCCCGGGTGATTGCCGACGTCGTCACCACGGACTGTGTTGTTTCCGGCTGCGCCACGCGTTCATCCGAGGAGGCGGGCTACGCAGTCCGCCAGGCGGCGGGCGCAAAGGAACGGAAGTACGCGGATCACCCCGTAGGCGACGAGTTTGTCCCACTCGCCGTCGACGTGCACGGGGCCTTTGGGACCAAATGGCTCGACATTCTACACCGCCTTGCTCGGCGTGCTGTGGCCCGCCGCCACGGGCAGACCGGCGAGCAGCCTGGCTTCAACGTCGCCGGGTCCCTCGCACAGGTGTTCAGGATGCGCCTTGCCGTTTCCTTCCAGCGGTCTCTTGCGTTTGCCGTCCACCTACGTGCAGGCCGCGCCCTGGCGGCTGCCTCCGGGTTTCGTCAGGGCGACGTCTTCCCGCCCTCTAGCTATTCTGACCTGCACTTGCTGACTAGAGGTTACTGAGAGCCTCCTTGTCGTCTTAGCACTTAGTCCCCTGCTTTCTGCGCCATTCGGCTCCTCTTGACCTTGTCCATTCCTTTTGGGCTGGCTTCTCCCAGCCACCGGTCAATTCGGCCGCGCTTTTCCTTCAGACATTGTCCATTCTTTTGGGCTGGCCTCCAACAGCCACCAGTCACTTTGGACGCGCTGTTCTTTCTGGGCGCGCTCTAAGTCAGGCCTCCGGCTTTCGTGGCGGCGCTCCAGCTCCCCAAGTTAGCTTGTCAGATTTGTTTGTGCTCACCCGAGGGTACCTCCATTGAACGTCCTCGTTGAGGCGGCGGCCCTCGTTGAGGCGGCGGCCCAGCAGAGCGACCTCGTCGCAGCGGCTCAGATGCAGATGTGCTCATGATGGCAGACAGATTGAGAACTCAGACAGACAGTCAGGCAGCACATGCTGCGCCCTCACCCAAGGTGGGTGGCAGCCTGGCTAGGGCGCACGGGCTCACCGCGTGGCCTCAGATGTGGAGAATCAGTCCGACGGGTGCCCGAGGCCTCCCTTATCCAGGAGACTCTCAGGGCCCAATGAGACGGGCGGGATGGTCACCCACCCTGACCCGTCGATTCAACATACTACAATATTCAGCACTCCGACTGATTCACCATATTACTGTATTCAACAGTTGTGTCTTCTTGTCTAGCTGCCTAGCTGTGTGATTTTCCTTTCTTTGGCTTTCGGACACTGTCCATTCTTTCTGGGCTGGCTTTGCTGGCCCCCTTTTCCTTAGGGCGCGCACTTTCTTCTTTCAAGGGGCCGGGGGCTGTGAAAGCCAGCCCAGAGAGAGAGAGAAGGCGCGCGGGGCGCATGAATTTAAAGGGAGGCCAATTCAAGCCAATACATTGTTCAGGCAGAGTCGAGTGCAGACTAAACAATGCTACATAATACGGAGACCTAATCTAAGGTACCTAAGATGACATTAGTACCCACGGGTGGAGAGACGCATATGCTGAGCACGCTGTGTACAACACAGGTCAGGTACAAGAGCAGATGCAAGAGCGCGCAGCGCAGGACGGTTCTCAACAACGAAACCACAGGAAGCTCAGTACCCACGGGTGAGCAACATCAGGTCAGAGTAGCTCGACGCCGGAAAAGATCCATTCAGACGCGACCCAGAAGCAGCCGCGATAGCGCGACCTGCACGCGAGTGGACGGCATGAGCAAGAGAGCGCTGGAAGGACACGGAGAGCCGCATCCAAAAGACCTGGGCAAGAGCTAACTGAAAAGAGCTAACTTTTTGGTTTTGCCCCTGAGCTTGGAAAGTGTACTGGCTCGCCCTCGCCTCCCTGTCAGACCATGCCCAACGTGCGCCATCTCCTGCAGCTGTGCTGTCGCCCTGTCACTTTAGCACCTCTCAGCCCAGATTTCCGCATTTGCTTTTTGTAGGCCCATTTTTGGCACTGTTTTTGCCTTTTCTGAACAGCTATACATTGGCTCCGCTTGGCCTCTCTTTCAAAACGTGAGCACCCAGACATGGTAGCCACTTGCCTAACTGTTTGCTTTAGCAATTTCCGGCCCTTTCGGACCTTGTCAATACTTCTGGGCCGCCTTTCACAGCCATTGCCCCCTTCTGCCATCCAATTGCAGGCAGGCTGCGCCTTGGTTGCTGTCTCCTGCTTTCGCCAGGTCAATACAATTCCGCCCTTTACTTACTCTGATCAGCAATTCGTATCCAGGTTCTATCGAGCATTCTAACATTCACGAAATTCACGGAGAGTAGTTTTCTAAAATTTCTCGCTTTCCGGTCCTCTATGAACCTTGTGGAGTTGTTCTGGCCTGGCCTTCTCACAGCCATTATTTCTAGTTTGAAGAGCTCTTTCTTCTGTTATATTAGCCCCTTAAGTAGAAGATAAGCGCGGCCAGATTGACTGGTGGCTGGGAAAGGCCAGCCCAAAGGAATGGACAAGGTCGGAAGGAGCCGGAGCGCGAAGGACTAGGACGAAGACATCAGCCAGAGGACGCTCGGTAACCTCTAGTCAGAAGATGCAAGTCAGAGTAGCTAGCCAGCGGAAAGACGTCGCCCTGACGGAAGCCGGAGGCCGCCGCCAAAGCTCGGCCTGCGCGCAAGTGAACTGCGAAGGCAAGGGACCGCTGCAGCGAGACGGCCAAACGCATGCGGAAGACCTGAGCGAGGGACCCGGCGACATTGAAGCCGGGCTGCTCGCCCTGCTGCCCGTGGCGGCGGGCCGCTGCCCGCTGCGCAAGGAGGTGAAGCAAGTCAAGCCATTTAGTGCCAAAGGCTCCGTGCACGTCGACTGCCAGTGGAACCCGTCTCCCACCCGGTGGTCCGCGAATTTACGTTCCTTTGCGCCCACCGCTTGGCGGACGGCGTAGCCCGCCTCCGACGAGCGTTTGGCGCTGCTGGAAACAAAACAGTCAGTCGAGACATCGGCGATGAGCCGAGGGCCCCCGCCGAGCGCGCTGGCGACGAGATCGGCGCGCCGGATGTGGACGCGGCCATCCGCCCTAGCGGTTGGAGGAATGATGCTGGTACTCTCGAGCGCCACGGTGGAACCGGCCTCGACAAAGATGCCAAACATGGCGTTCCGCAGCAGGTCGTGTGTTCCTGTCCGCTCCCCGCCCCGCGCGCACCTGAGCATGTGAGCAGCCAACGATGCCGCGTCTGCACTGCGCTCCCCGCACTCACACTGCTGTACCCCACTGAGGCAGGGTGGGTGGAGACCGAGGAGGCGGTGCACCGCCGTATGGAACGCATCGTCTGGCATCCGAAGCAGTTTGAGTGTAGCAGAGCCCTTGTGAAGCCCCGAAATTTGCACTAGCTCTTGCCTGAAGAGTGTGTTGGCTTAAGTTGGCCACCCTACCATTTCATGCGGACCGCGCGCTTTTTCTCCAATGCTTTCTTCTTCTATTTTGGAAGAGTTTCACGAGGCCATGCGACCGCGCGAAGTCTCTCGCCCTTTGTCACGGCACCCGCTTCCTCGGCCTGCGATATGTGCCGCTTGCGGCGCCGCCCGCCCCCCCGCCACCTGCCACCTCGGCCGCCAGCGTGGCGACCACCTAGGCAGACGGGTAAGCCACGTGGACTCTGCCGCCGACGTGGCTGACAGCGGGCCGCCACAAACCCCCCCAGGGAGCGCTGCATCTGCCGCCGCGCCCGCGCGCGCCTCAGGCCGCGGGCGCCATGCTCGCGCCAAAGCGGCCGCCGGAGGAGGACGGCGGCGGCGGCGGCGGCGAGGTGCTGGNGGCAAGCAGCTCGCGGCGGCCAAGGATGTGAGCGCGCGCCTCCTGCGCCTGAACTCCGCGCCTCGCCGCAGCTGGGAGTAGTGGGAAGGCGGGCGCCGCCGCCCTGCTCCGGTCCCCGCCGCCGCGGCGGCGTGCCTAAACCCTGAACTCTCCAAAGCCCTAACCCTAACCCCTCAGCCTTAAGGCGGCTGCCGCGAGGCTGACGGCGGCCGCGCGCTGTGGAGCAGGGCGGGCGACGGACGTCCAGCCTGGAGTCGCCCATCATGCTCCTCACCGGCCACGCGGTGCGCCGCCGTCCCCTCCTCGACGCCCGCTTCGCCACTGCCGTGCTGCGTGCCAGCCCAAACCTTCGCTTGTGACAGCCGGAGCTCCCCGTAACCCTCGTGGGACGACGTCCTGCACACAGCTGCTAGCGTCAGGGTTACGCTGTCCGGGTTTCGGTAACCTGGGCTCGCCACGTCGTAATGGTGGCGCGGACCTGCTGTTCGGAGCACTTGGGCCTGACTCATTACTGCTGCGCGCTGAGCTCGAGGCCTGACCATGGTGGGCCGTGTTGACCCGTGCCCGCGGCGCTTCCTTCTGCAGGCAGCCGTGTTCTGCATGAAGTTCAGCCCCGACGGAAAGACGATCGCGTCGGGCTCGCAGGACAAGGACGTCTGTGAGCGCCGCCAGCACTCTTGCCGTCCCTTGCCGTTGCTTCCACTGCAGCTGCAGCTACAGACCTGGACCTTTAGCAGCACCGCACTCGCTGACAAGCTCTTCTCTCTGCCGTGTTGCCGGGGGCAGTCCTGTGGAGGACGGAGGGCGACTGCCAGAATTACATGGTCCTGCGCGGCCACAAGAATGCTGTCCTGGATGTGCACTGGTCCGCAGACGGGTCACGCGTACTCTCTGCAGGGCCCGACAACACCATTCGGGTGTGGGACGCCGAGACTGGGAAGCAGGTAGCTACCGCGCTCTGCCATTATCTGCATGAGGCACCCTCTATTCTCTCCATCCAAGGAGTTTGATACCAGGGTTAGAGGTTCAGGGGTTCATCGCTTGGTTGCCGAGGTCCTCAACGACTTTGGAATCCTGAGGGCCTCTGCCACCCTCCACCCAGAAATCGACATCGTGTGTCCAACTCGAGCTGTGTCCTCTCACTCCCTCCATATCCTGCCTCTCTTGTTCAGGAGTATAGTGGTCAAGGTTTATAGTGAGTAGCCTTGCATTTGACCCTGTGCTTGCCAAGCATGGCAGTCTACTTCTGGCACTTGCTACTCAGCCACCAGTCATGGGGCTTCTTGGTCTGTCCTCTGCGAGCAGGCCAAGAAGATGGCTGAGCATTCAAGCTTTGTGAACAGCATCTGCCCGTCGCGCAAAGGCCCGCCCCTCGTCGTGAGCGGCTCCGATGATGGCACGGCCAAGCTGTGGGACCAGCGCCAGCGCAGCTGCCTGCAGTCCTTCCCCGACAAGTATCAAGTGGGTGACCCTCCTGCCCTCAAGTGAACGTGAAGACTGACCTCTGATCACAGGATGTACCTGTGAGTATTGTGCAAGTCATCGTCAGTTCACGGCATTCAGTGCTCACGAGTTGCTTGACTAACACTAGGGTTGGCATCCTCTTGGCATTTCATCTCTTGCAGTTAGTATCTCTTCTGCTTTCCTACATGGCTATCGGTTGTGACTCACGAGGTCTTTAGGCACACAGCCCATGTACGTGCTTGGCTGGTGTGCTTGGCTGGTCATCTTGATTCCCAGCTAGGGGAAGGCCTTGTTAGGAGCCCACTGAAAGAGTTCCTGCATTGCCTCTTCTCTGATGCAGGTCCTAGCCGTATCGTTTTCTGACAACGCCGACAAGGTCTTTACTGGCGGCATCGACAACGACGTGAAGGTGTGGGACCTGCGGCAGGGCGAGGTGGCGATGGTGCTCCGTGGCCACGGCGACAGCATCACGGGCATGAGCCTCAGTCCGGATGGCTCCTTCCTGCTCACCAACTCCATGGACTGCACCCTGCGGCTCTGGGATCTGCGGCCGTACGCGCCTGAGGTACCACTCTCAAGCTCAGAGTCAGCCAATGTTTCTTTTTCATAGTGGACTCAAAGACTCAAAGCTTGTCCAAGAGGTCCTGATCACCTTCAGGGGCCTCACTTCATTGAGCCTCACTCACGTGGAAATTGTCCAAACCTGTTGTGGCTTGTGTGCAACCCAGGCTGGTCGTTTGTACTTGCTACTCTTACTTCAATGCTCTGAAACCATATGCCACCTTGCAGGCGATCCATGCTTAAAAGACGCTAGTGTCTTACACAGTGGTCCATCAAGGCGCGCCAGATACTCATGTGATTCACGCACTGCGTCCATAAAATGTTGCCTGTTGCCGCTCACGTACAGGACCGGTGCATGAGGACATTCGTTGGCCACCAGCACAACTTCGAAAAGAACCTCCTCCGCTGCGCCTGGTCACCAGATGGCAGCCGCGTGACAGCAGGAAGCTCTGACCGCATGGTCTACATCTGGGATGCCGAGTCAGCAAGGATCTTGTACAAGGTTTGCATGTCTGATCCTCCTCTTTCCCAGTCTGAAGGGCTTATGCGAGCGACATGGCTAAAGCTAATGTTGGCCGTCCAGTGGTCGTTCTCCTCCAACTATAGGTCCAAATATTGATTCCACATATGGACCAAATTGTGTCAAATATATCCTGCAAATGCACAGGCTCTTCAGGCTGGTCAGCACTGCCGTAGCTGTTACACTGTCTCCCATGCGCTTTCACCTCTCACTTCGGGGACTCGGTGATCTCTAATGTAGACCTCAGTGTTCAGTCAAGTTGTCAGACAATGTGACTTCTTGAATTTTGCGAATTTGTAAGTCAGACGGGCTCCAAGCCCGTGCGACCATCTTGGGGTTGAGGCGCAGCGTACTGACGTTGTGCACCTTCCCTGCTTGGGTGCAGCTGCCGGGCCACGTGGGCTCGGTCAACGAGGCGGCTTTCCACCCGAAGGAGCCCATCATTGGCTCATGCTCAAGCGACAAGCAAATATACCTGGGCGAGTTTGACCGTAATGTGCGGTGACAGAGCTGCAAGCCTTCAACAACTGTCTACAGCACAATGCCTGGCTACGGCAGTGCAAAGCTGCCAAAGTTGTGCAGTTGGGATGGCCCTCCTCCACTGTCTTAATGTCGTGCCATCAGCTTGCCTGCAAGCAATGCTGTCTCAGGTGCGCAATTGCGGAGAAGGAGCTCGCCGCACACAGCTGGTCACTATCAGGCTTCGTACATCCCAGGACGTTACTAGCGCATGTGATGTGGGGACTGTATTGTGCCTACCAGCCGTGCAGCATCTCTGCAACGGGGCATTATGCTCCTCCAGCTCGACTTGACAGGCAGCAGTCAGCACTCGCCTTAGTCCCTGGCTGAGCACCGGCGCAGTAGGCCTCCTGATGATTGACTTTGTACCATACATTCTTCGTGAGCCGACTCAAGTCAGAATATCAAGTACTTGCTTGTCATAGAAGCTTCAGGATGAGGATGTAACGGAGTGCGTGATGGGTCATTGACACGATGGTGCCTCTCCGCGAGCCAGCATCATCAACTTTCGGCTCATTTTCATGCAGCATACCTGGGAGCACAAGCCCTGCGCGCCTACTTGGTGGTGCAACTATCATGGTCTCAAGCAGTGGTGGCACAAGGAGGACCACTTGGAGGTCTGACTCGAGCATGCGTTCCGCAGATGGCTGCGAGCACCATCGATAGGGCTTGAGGTAACGCAAGGCGTGCAGGCAGGACGTCATCACCAATGTCGAGCTCACAATGGCCGTCTGACCCACGTTACCCTTAATCGAGTGCCAGCGTGAATGCTGGCCTTATGTCATCGCAAGCGCCGCATCGTCCCGCTCGACCTCGCCAGCTGTTCCCGTTTGCCCAGCCTCCGCCACCATGGCAGGTGCTCCGGTTGCATGACGGCAACCGTGCCAGCTCCTGCGGCAGCTCCCAGGCCCTCGTGGCCCTGGCCGGCATCGGCGCCGACAGCGGCGGTGGCATCAGCATCCTTCTGCTCTGTGGAGCTTGTGCCAGTCGCCGAGGCTCTGCTGTGCCGCCCATGGTGCGAGTAGACCTTGTCCCACCACGTCAGCAGCCGGCCGTCTGCGGAAGGACCCCCAATTGCCAACAACATGGCTGATCAGAAACGGGGCGGCCTCTCTGAGCCTTTCTTGGCACCTGGGCAGGCTGCTAGGAGACTCGCTGCCGGCGAGACGAGCAAGGCAGCCCAATCACGGGCGACGAGAGGGCCGGAAGGCCAGCGGAGCCCGGCTAATCCACTTGGTCAGCACTAAGACTTGCATGTCAGGAGAGGTTAGTGACCTGTTGGGGTTGAAGTAAGCCAGAATTGGGGTTGCAGGTCCGCCGCTCCTATGGACATTATCCCATGATCGCTACTTGGACATAAACCCATAACCCCGTAGTACTAGGGTTTCGGCCTGGGCAGCGGACCTGCGGCGCCGCCGCGGTGGGCCCGCAGCGCGGGCGGCGGCCGCGACAGCTTGCTCCAGTACAGGTAGAGCAGCGCGGTGGCGGCCAGCGCGACGGCGAGCCGCGCGGCGGCGGTCAGG
>WELB01000035.1:270114-287831 GCA_009602725.1 Spirogloea muscicola
TGCCGCGGCGGGCCCGGAAGGCGGCTGGGGCCCGGGCGGCGCCGCTGCGGCGGGGTGACCGGCGTGCTTTGCGGACCGTCGACGGCCTCCGGCAGGAAGGCCCCTCGCCCGCCCCGTGGAAGCCGCCGGCTCTCTCACGGCGTGGCTGCCGCAAGCGGTGAGGCGGCCCCCGAGGGCAGCCGGCCATGGGCAGGTCGTGGCGCTCGCTCCTGGGGATGAGGCAGAAGAAGCCGGCGGCGCCGGTCCCGGCGCCGGCGGCGACGGCGGCGGCGGCCAGGGGCGCGACCGCAGGCCCAAACCCCGCCGCGTACTCGGGCAGGCCGGGCGCATGGGACAGGGTGAGCTTTCGGCACAGCCAACGCCCCACAGCCGCTGCCGCTGCCCAAGTGGGCGGCCATCGCTAGCCAGTGCTTATGTATCGCCACGCATGGCGGCAAGCCATCGGGTCTCCTGGCCTCTGCTGACCCGTTGGAGACGGCGGGTTTTCCCCTCTGTGTGGCGCCTGCAGCAGGTAGTACAGCCGCTCAAGTCGGCACCAGCCTTCCTTCGCACCGGCACGGAGCTCGTGGACTTCACTTGCCTGCCTCAGGTGAGCCACAACAGCATGCTGCATGCGCCACCAGCCAGCGCTGGGACCTTAGTGCATGGCCGTTTGCGGCGCGATGGTCGCCGTCTGTGTCGCGCCCAAGCCGCTGTGGCTGCAGTGCGGGCCTGAGATCTGTGGCTGCCGCGCCACCCGTTGCAGCCCTATGGGCTGCTCAACCTCTTGTGTGGCGATGTGTTGGCCCCTTCCTTGCGATCTACACCGGCCAGGCTTCTTGGTCGTCTTGGCACTGCATGGTGGTTACTCATACGCCGCGCCACCTCGCTCCTTGCGCAGGCGGCCCTTAATGAGGGGCTGGAGGAGTTCGAACTACGGTCCAAGGTACTTGAGTACATGGACATCGATGACGGGGAGTACACAGTGCTGCTCACTGCCGACGCCGCCGCAGCACTCAAGGTGACTGCCCTCCCGCTACCCATTTGAAAGACTGCCTCCCTCACTCTTAGTCGCACGTCAACTTTGTGCCGGTGGCAGATAAGCACCTTCCTACTGCCATGCCCTGGGTGGAAGCCTTGTCGTCTACTGATGCTGGATTGTGATGCTAGATGGGGCACTTAAGGCATCGGAGATCCAGGTCTCTGACAGGTCCCTCTGTTGCTCCTCCCTCTTATCTCTCATGCAGCTGGTGGCGTCATGCTTCCCCTTCACCAAATCAATGGCGCTCGTGACTGCATACGAGCACCACCAGAGCAGTGCCACAGGCTTCCTTGAGGCTGCGCACAAGCATGCACACGAGGCGGGCACGCGAGTCGCGGCGGCGCCCATCTCTAGCTGGCTAGACATGAGCGTCAATGGGCCTGGTTTGCGGCGACTACTGGTTGGCGACATGGGATCCAGTGGCGGTGGGCGCCGCAAGGAGGGCAGCCTGCCGCCCCCAGCGCCGCTGCCGCCAGCCACATCCGAGACAACGCGCGGGCTGTTCGTGTTGCCCTCGCAGGCGCGTGTGTCGGGCCTGCGTGACAAGCTTGATTGGATCATTGAGGCACAGAATACGGGCTGGCACGTTCTGCTCGATGGCACTGACATGTCGGCCTCGGACCTGGAGCTCCTGGACCTGCACTCATACAAGCCAGACTTCATTGCCTGCTCTTTCAGCAAGGTCGGCAAGCAATACCTCCTCCTGACCCTCTACATTGTTTGTGAAATCATGCACACTGCCTTGTGACTTTATCGAATGATGGCCTGAGGCTACTCCTACTGTCGCCATGTCTCCTCCGGCAGGTGTTCCAGGTTGAAGTTGGATATCCCTTTGGCGCCCTCCTTGTCAAAAAAGGCTTTACTTTGCAGCCCAAGCGGCATCTGCAGCAGTTGGCGGACCATGGCCTTCGCCGGTTCTCCATGACGGGCGAGAAGGGCTCCGGACGGCGCTACTCGATGACGGGGCCGCAGTCGCACCGGCTGCGTCGCGCCAGCTTCGTGGAGATTGTTGATAGCCTTGCGAAGCGATTGTCATGGGAGCGCACCTCGCCATCAGCACACAAGGCCACGCGCGTGGGGCCCGACGACAATGATCTCAGCCCGCCCGCGCCACCGTGCTTCACATTCCGGGCTCGCGGCGAGACGCCGGCGCCACCCCCTAGCGCCGCCTACCAGGAGTCGGCGCTGTACCAGCTTCCCGCTAGAAGTGACCAGCTGGTCAAGGAGAAGTCCCTTCCTCACCCTGGTGGCAATGTCGTGCACACCCTGTGAGGCAGGTTGCCAGCTTGAGGCGTGGTCTTCGAGACATTGCAACGCATTCTTTGCTGGAGTGCTGCAGCAGTAGACCAATCGCAGAGGGCTGCATAACTTGCATTGCTGCTCTCTGTCCGCATAACCTCTCTCTTGGCTTAGCTGGGAGCACCTTAGCACTGGTCTTGGTTGACATGGAACAACCTGCACCAGCGCCGCACGTCTGGCAAGCCTACAGACCGGTTGTGCCACTCTTTTTGTAGATACAGAGTACTCCTGCCGCTGCGCTCTTGCCCGTGCCTGGGGCACACCCGTGCTCCGCAGCATCAGCTCGCCTGGACGAGCCTGCTTGATTGCTGCCCCATTATTGCCTGATCTTCCCATTATTTGGCCTCAGTGTGCCACTTACAGGCACCCACCAAACTTGCCACCTTATCTTGCTTCCAATAGTGAAGCTCATCATGCTGCTTGAGTAGCCTCTCTGGGGCTCTGGTGGTTTAGCTGCCACGATGTACTCTACCTCCCTCGTTTTGGTTGAGGTCTGTGAAGTTTATTGTGGGGCAGTTCTACTCGTTCCCACATTGATATACGCTACATCCTTCTTGTTGTGCACGCTGTGCTTGGCTTGACAGTCAACTGGCACTGAATCATCCATCAATTTCATGTCTTCTATAATCATGACTTGCTGCATATATTGTATACCTTGCCTTGGCATGCAAGAAGTACACAGCTGTCTGGTGCTGGTACAATCACCTACTCTGCCCTGGCCACTTTCTTAAAGGAGATAAGAGGAGGTTCCGCAGGGCGTTTGATGGATTGGTAGTAGTGGGAGTAAAGACTGAGGTGTCTGCGGTGGGGAATGGCGAAGCTCGGTAATGGATTGAAGGGCTCAAGCCGGCAGGGCTGCCTCCTGTGCGCGCCCGAGGGGGCAGGGATGGCGCATCAAAGATGGGCGTCCTGTCCCTCGGCATGTTCATGTTGCCTGCTGATTGAGGCCGTGCATCAAATAGCGATGTGCGCTCCCTCCGGCCACTGGATGGCATGATGGTCCCCCTCTTCAACAAATCATACTCTGTCTTTAGTGAGTCGTACATTTCCTCCAGCTTTCTTTTCTGTCTGTCACACATAGTGCACTCAAAAGGAATGCCATGGTTGCTCAGCTGCCATCCCTTGACCAAGTATGCCGGGCAAGCAGGAGCACTTCGCGGAAGATATCAGAGGATCCTCACCTGGACTTTTCGGAGTACTTCTCTTGCAATTCCGTTCTGTCTTTTACTAGGCTCTCCTTTTCATGTTCAAGGGCTTGAGCCCTCTTCATGGCTTTCTGGTAGGCAGCATGGACCTGCTCTAGCTTCTCTAGGTACTTTGCTTGAACCTCCTCGAACCTGGCCTTCAATTGCATTGCCTTGGTAACGGTCACCTGGGACTCTACGTCCTTTTGCCCAATCCAGAAGACCACACCTTTGAACGCACTTTTCATTACTGCGTTCATGTCAAGGCTCACATGGTAGCACTTCAAAATTGAATAGCGACATCGCAAGATTGCATGGACATTGTGTCGTGGTAATGCACTCAGGCCGTCTTAAGGCCGTATGCATGAAGACCTCCATCATGCTAGATTGGAGGTAGTCACAAGCTTAAGGTCAGGATACTGCTGTGAGGAGGGATTCCAGCCATGATCATCTAGACCATCAGCATGAGCACCACAACCAAGTCTTAGTCATCAAGTCGTAATCACCATATTATCGATCGGATTATACTTGTTTGTAAAGGTTTGACAATCATAGCCAGCAGCATGATGAATAACGTTGAGAAGGTGAAAGGCTTATACGAGCAACCACTGAACCAGCACAATGAGCATACAGTAGGAGCAGCGAGGAGTACGTTTATCCAGTCATCAGAGGGGCTTATGTCCACAGCCTTCATATTGCTGCAAGTTCGCAGAGCTGCATATATGAGCTGACTAGCCTGAAGGTAATGAAGCCAGTCCAGAGGCAGCATATGCGCAGAATTTGTCACTCAGTCTACGTTCCATCACATGACAACAAAACACGATACACGCCAACAATCGGCTTTCTCAACATCCATTCATGCCGCGTGCTATACCTCTTGGACAGAGCGTGCTCGCAGAGCGGGCATGTCCCAGCCTGCAGGATCCGGCTTGCATCATCCGTGCCTGGCTTTCAAGATCAGCGCCAACTTCCGCATCATGCAAGGAGCTCCAGGGCCACAGTGGTGGACAGCAAGAAGCGAGGTTACTTCATCTAGAGGAAATGAAGGGACTGCAGACAATTTGATGCAGCAAGGCACTGCAGCCAGCTCACAGAAGATGTGGCCACAGGTGGTGGCAATAGCGCGGCCGTCCAGGGTCTTCCAGCAGCCGTTGCACTTCATCTGTCGCGCGCGCGAAGCCCCGCCGCCGGCTCGCTGTCCGGCGACTCAGGTACGGCTCCGCATGGTCTCATGCATGTATGTTTACAAAGGTCGGGCGGCAGCGCGGCGAATGCTCCAGATCCGGACGCCTGGTCTCGGCCGCCTGCAGGCGCAGCACCACCGCCTGTGCCGCCGGTCCCTCTCGTCGTCCGGGGGCTCCTCTGCGGCCTCGCCTGGTCAGCCGATGGCGCGGGCGGGGGCGGGAGGAGCGCTGAGGGAGGGAGGACTAGCATCTGGACATAAGGAGGCGCTCGGTCACACGTCTGTGTCCCAGCGGAGACGGGGGAGAGAGGCCGGCAGAGGGGACTTAATTAACGGCCAGCTCTTCGTACTGGCCCACGGCGATGGCCTGATCTGCATGCAGCTTAAGTGGCGGCCCTTAGGGCCGCCGCCGCCACTACAGGCAAGGCTCTGGCCCTAGCTTGTTGCCACGGCCCCTAGTTTGTAAGTGCGACGCATTGCAATTCAAGCGGCTTCTCTCCGCTACTGCAGGGCGCTGCTGAGTAGCAGATTTGACAGACATGCACGGAAGGCTTCTTCTTCGGGCTGGTTGCCCACGATGTCACCGGTCAAGCGACTAGACATGCACGAAGACATTTACGAGTGCCTTCAGCTGAGGGCACAGCTTATTGACTGAGGTGTCTTGCCCCAGATTTGTTGATGGTAACTGAACAATTTAGTGTAGTGGTTGGCGCTCAGGATGGACCTCTGCATCAGTTCATTTAAGGATGTCATCATGGATTTGAAGTCATCACATCACAACCTAGATGAGAGAGGTGTGCTTAGACTTTGCGGTACTTCACGCAGTTGTGTGTAATGTTGGTGCTCCACGCGGGTAAATAAATTTAGCAGTGACCATAAGATGGTGCCAAATATAGCTTCATAGATCGTGATGCTTCACGTGGATTATGTGCAGATTGGCTGCATGATGCCTCCTAGAGTGGCCTGATACAAGGCATCCATGTGGTGGCTGCGAGTGATTGTTTCAAGAGCAGGCACGAGGGCTCGCAAATGCCATTCGGGGCACAACATGCTCTTAAATTGATACATTATGCTCAATTCGGTTCATTTTGACTTGCCGAAGCATTCTTGGACTGCTGGAAGGAGTTAGCAGGCTGAGCTACATTCTCAACGCTCTGTTCTATTTCGACCTCTTTGGTCAGCTTAGCAGACACCTCACTCACACCTTCCTGATATCCAGCCACGAATTGTTGGAGAGCATCTCGATATGCGGCGGCCCTTGTCATATATATGTGCCGCAGAGCTGGTTTTAGTCCTTCTCCTCCAACCCGGGCTATGACAGCTGCAAAATTTAGTAGACTTGTAAGTCGAGACCACGAAGTCTACGTCATTTGCCACATAGACAGCACACGTCAAGCTTCAGTACTAAGGCCTGCACTATGAGCATGTGTGAATGAGCTGCATGATCAAAATTAGCACTCGAGTCAAGAACGTCTCTCTGACTTGAACTTACCGTCAAAGACGATACTGTGAGAGGGATGCAGATTCATACCCATCTCTTCAGCCATTGTAGCTTCGCCCATCTCTCCCTTCAGGTCCTTCCTTGAGGCAGTACTCCTGTCTTCACGAGGACTCATCCATGTTTGCTTATACTCCACCCATGAGTCCACCAGGACCTGATCCAATGCAAGCCAGACAGACTCGTGTCAATTGCATATATGCTGCTCTTCAAGTTGATTATCCAAAGACTAGAACTTTATACAACATCAACACAGCACGCTGCTGGCCTGGCGTGCCCTTGTGCAGGTTGTACCTTTTGGCGTTCTTGCCAAGTCAAACGTCGTCGAGGTGGTGGACGCAAGTGAGGAGGGTCAGGGATGGATGAAGGGAACACAATCTCGGGCAAGTCGTAACGTAGCCACGCCAATGACTTCCTCCAAAGAGCAGCGAGCTTCATGGAAGAAGCAGGCTCCTAGCGGAAGCTCAGTGCAGCCAGAGATGGTTTCAGCACTCACCAAAGCACTCTGAGCAGTAGCCAGCATGCTACAGACTGTTGCGAAGGAGGACTTGCTTCGCCGGGGCGTACATTCGCTTTGATTGAGATGCCACGACTGCCATCTGGTATGAAGGCGCTTCAATCGTAACAGTTGGTGTTGATGCCTTACCTTGACCATGGCCGATGCATGGGACCTGACCAGGTCCAGCTAGTGACTAAGTTCAGACATCTTCTTCAACACTCGAGCAACCCATCAATCAAGGCGTGGCGCTACCGGAAGCTGCAACTTCGCGAGCCTTCGCCGCTCCCTCTGAGGAGCGGATGCGCAGTTCCGTTTATCAGGTCGACCTCTCAATACCGGCCGGACTGCCCAACGAAGTGGCGTCTCCGGTGGGCGCTTTTAACGGGGCTAAGTGGCATGGCTCTGTCGGCAGCTGACAGCACCACAGGGCTTCGCAGGCACCGCGGGCCTTGGGAGCAGCTGCGAATAAGCATCTGTGGGCGAGCTCACCCGGCGCTCCCAGTATGGCAAGTCGCACACGAAGTCGTATACGGTGCCGAGTGAGAGGCAGAGCCCCGCATTCACGGCCACGAGAGCCAGTGCAGCCGCCAGCGGGCGCTTGGTCTCGGGCATCCGACCCGCCTCCTTCGTCGGGGGCCCGCCACTCCCGAGCGCGCGGCGTCGGCTGCTGTCGGACAATCGCGGCGGCGGCAGCAGCGGCGGCGGGGCGGCGGCGGCGGCAGGCGGCGGCTGGCTCACGCCGAGGCGAAGGCGGCCCCTCGATGGAACAGCCGGTCCCTTCCCGGCGATGAACGGCGGGGCAACGTTACATGTAAGCCGTTGGCCGAGTCGTCGCGGCTACAAGCGCGGGAACCCCACCCCGGCGAAGCCCCACCCCCTCCCGCGCCTCGACGTGCTACCCCGTGATCACTGTGGGCCTACCGGTGATTCACTCCTGTGGATCTGCTTGCCTCTATTGTAGAAGGCGCGGCCAGATTGACTGGTGGCTGTGAGAGGCCAGCCCAAAGGAATGGACATTGTAGTGATTCCGCTCTGGCCTTCTTGAAGAATGAATGGTATCCTGCTTTTTGCGCCACGCGGCCCTTTTTCAGTAATGAAGTCCTCCAATAAAAGCCTGTTCCAGAGGCAGGCAATGGCTCCCTTTCGCGCCAGCCGGAGCCGCTCAAAAGCTTCCACGGTGGGGCCCCGCACCCTCGCCGCCGCTCCAGACGGCAGGCTCAGCGACGGAGCTGGCAGCGGCGGCGGCGGAGCTGGTGGCGGCGGCGGCGGCGGCGCTGACGGCGGGGAGCCGTGCGCAGGCGGCCGGCTCAGGCCCTTGCTGGAGAGGCGCTCTTGAGGGACCCATCCCCCGACCTTCAGGCTCACGTAGCTCGTGCCTCGTGCCAAGCTGCCGCCAGAGTCCAGGCTGCCCGGGGCGGCCCGCCTTGGCAGCACCCGCGCCCATAGCTGCTGAGCAGTCGTACTCGCTGCGGACGCCATGGACATGTCGGCGCCGGCTCCAATGGTGAACGCTGACCTGATGCGGCGCCATGCTGGGCGGCGTGTGCGGGCCGTCATCAAGGTGACGGCAGGCCTCACCTTGCAGCCTGCCTTCTCTGGCTGTCACCATCGTCGTGGCGCCGCTTGCTTTTGCCTAGCATCTCCCAATCTGCTGCCGCTGCACTGGTGCCGGCTGACTTGAGCACCAAACAGCCTGCTGACCGCCTGCGAGATTGCTGGCTATTTCAGGTGCTCAGGCAGCCAGGAGACGGCACGGTGCAGGGTCAGGCCCCGGACGGCGCCCAGATCACCGTCCGCTCGCCGTCGGGCATCGCTTATCCAAGCTCTTATGCTGAGGTCATTGGCCTAGTGGAGGGCGACAACGTGCTCCGTGAGGAGGCTGTGACCAGCTTTGGTGATTCCTTCGGTGAGCCTGCTAGCTGCTTCACAGACGTCTAACCAAAAAAGGCTGCAGGATTTAGGACGTCCTGATTTCTGGTACTGATGGCCATTGACCTCCATATATGTCGCAGATATGGCATCCTACAACCAGCTGTGTATCCTTGCCAATGGCAAACACCAGGCCCTGTTTGTTTAATCTCCAGAAACAGCAGACAGACAGCAAACAGACTCTACCCAGGCCCTTGCCAAGAGAAACCTGTTCTTGAGAAAGCAATGAGCTCTACTGCCCACCAGAGCAAATGCACTACTATGTGCACAACGATTGAAAACTTCTTCATCTGCAAGCTATTCTGGTAAAATTGAAGCCCACTTATCTGCTCAGTAGGAATCCAAGACAGCAGGCTCGTTGAGCCAGCATGAGTACACTAAGAGGTAGTGTGCATTTGCAAAGAAGAATGGATGAGCAAGTCTCTTACTAAGGAGAAGCCCCAAGTACTGCTCTTTCTAGACTAACTTCACAGCTCCTCTTTATAAGCGGCTGCTTTCTTCTGGACTTGACCAAGGAGCTCTTGTATGCCGTTTACCAGCTTCTGCACATCTGCAGATGCAACTCTCAAAGCATCCCCCATAAAATTTCCAGACTCCAGCTCAGCTTTTACAGAGTGAACGACATCTCCAACTGGTCCCTGTGAGGAATTAAAAAATGATCAATTTTACGCTTCTCTCTTACACACATGGCAAGCATTTATGCAGTGATCCCTCCAGTAAGGTTACACATCAATAAGCTGGTCTGTGATACATGCGAATGGCAAGAGCGGCCCACCATGTGTTGAAAGATGCTCGAAAGATCTCCAAATAGCATTTTCGAGACCTTGTTCACTTTCTCCTTGTTCTCATTGAACCACTGCTGCTTGTCAAGGTTTGTGGCAAGGTGTGCTGTCTCCTTCAGTATGTCACCCAGGTCCTGTGCATACTGTACTGTCCTCTGGGCTGCGCTGACCTTTGGACGGCCAAACCAGGCGCTCGAAGCATATGCCCATGCAACCTGGCTGGCTGCGCGCCAGGCGCCCCAAGGGGTCCACACTGGCGCCCACCCTGATGTCCACCCGCTATTGGCATACCCCTGGATCCTCGTTGCACCTGATTGCCAGCACTAGCCCCCACATGGAGCCTTCAGCAACAACCTGGAGCTGTGAGAGCTCTTGTGCCGTGGTGGCGATTGCCACCACAAGACGACGACCTCTAGATTCTAAAGATGCTGCCTAAGTGTCAATTCAGCAAATTCTACAGTGCAGATGCAGATGTACAGTTTGTTTATTGCCACATTAAACGAGCCCGATGCAGCCAAGATGGCAGATTCGGGGCGGCTTCGTCCAAAATCATGCACTCCTTGGCTGCAGCTGCTCGGGCAAGGAGCCGCACCTTCGTAGTCACCGCGTGCCCGCTTCTCTTCGGCCACCTTGTAGAGGATGGTGTGCAGCGCGCCTGAGACGCTTGTAATGCTGCGCACGGTGCGGTAGTGGTCCAGCGCCGCGCGCGGGCCCTGCAGCGACCGCTTGGACGGCAAGAAGAGCCGTCAACGCGGCAGACTGGCGGGCGGCGACGGCAGTCCGCCGCCAGCGTGCCGGCGCTCATCCGGTAAGCCAGGTCTGGCCAGTCGAGCTGCAGCGGGGGTGGGTGGTCCGACCTCGAGCCAAGAACCCCACTCGTTGGCGGCGGCGGCGCCGCCTGCGAGGCCCAGGAGCAGAAACGCCGCCGCGGCGACAGCGGCGGCGGGCGGCGGCGCGGCGCGTGCCATGGCCGCAGGGTATGAAGTGTACCGCTAGACTGCGCCGCGCCACGCAGGCGGGGCGGCTGATCCAGATGGCAAGCTGGGCTTCACTGGCGCAACGCCGCTAATGCCGTCGCGCCGTTCACATGGTGGCGGTGGACACCGCCTGCCTTTTGATTCGACTGGCAATCCATCGTCCTTTTGACGACCGAGGCGGTAGCCGAGGAGAAACGCCCCGTCGCGCCACCGCCTTTGCTTACTGGCAGCCGCTGGCCCCCACGCCAACGTGGCGGCCAGCCGAGGCCCCTGCGTAACCTGTCGGAAAGCCTCCGTTTCGGTCGTTTCGCCCGCTGGCACGGGCCTACCTGATTGTGCCTAGGGCCGCATTCCCGGCCGTCATTACGCCAGTGGCCCCGTCATGTTGTTACCCACTGGGCCCAAAAGGACGTGAGCTCTTCCAATGGGCCCAAACGGTGTTACGAGTGCAACGCCGGGGGTGTGACGCCAAGGGCAGATCAGTCCACCTGCCGACGACACCCCGCCGCGAGTGATACGATGTTGATCGCCGCGGCGGCGGCGGCGGCGGCGGCGGCGGCGGCGGCGGTCCTTCCGGCGGCTCGGGCGCCCCGCGAGGCGCGTGCCCGACTGAGCAGCAGCAGCTTCGGCGGGGCGAGGCAGTCCCCGCGCAGCCGCGGGAGACAGGCGGAGAGGTTCATGAGCTCCCCTTGTGCCTTGCAGCGTGTGCCCCTGCATCGGACAGCGCTTCCGCTCGCGCCTCGCAGCACGCAGGCCCCTCATCCTACCGCCGCATCCACGCGTGCGGCAGAGGATTATATTGTCAGCTTCTCCTGCTCCCCCACCTCCTCACCTCTCACTGGCACTCGGCCCGTGTCTCTCTCCTTTACACAATGTGCCTTCTGCAGCAGCTGTGCGGCTTCAGGCCAACCATCTCTGCGACCGTCACTTGTCTCCGCAAAGTAAGCCCTCACAAAGTGCACAATGAGTTGCACTCACAAACCGTATTCAGATTCACTTAGGCAGGTCTACCTAGGCAGGTTTACTCTGTCATGCTAGAGAGAGTCACATCGAGTCATGACTTATAGCCAAGTACCTCCAGGTGAGGAAGCAAGCACGCATTGTCCTTCAGGCTGCTGATGACCATCGAAGCGACCATCAAAGGACTGCCAGTTGAGTTACATTTGTCTGCATGCACGTTGTGTCTCATAGGGAGCAGAGAAGGGAACCGAGGGTGGTAAAGAGCTTCTGTGCAGCAACCTCGAAGAGGTACAGCTCAAATGCCCCTCTCAGACTTGGATTATACGTTTTAGGGTCTTCCTTGTGCTTCTGCTGAGATGGTAAGTGCTGCTTGACTAGCTTAAGATTCTCACTCTAGCCTTCTTTTGTTGCTGTGCAGTACTCAAGAGGCAGCTGTTGCAACTCCAGCAGCTGCAGGTCGCTTCATCTACAATGTGATATGACTTGAACATCTCAGGAGCTCAGCATTACAGTCCACTTTTTGCTATTCACAGACGTCTCTTTACCAGGAAAGCTAAAGCACGGCATCAAGTAGGAAATATGCTATTGTGCACACAACTATGGGGGATGAGACCTTGCTGCATGAGTCCAAACCAATCACTCAAATTTGTCAGTGGATCAAGTGAAGTAGTCACAACTGAACTAAGAACAAAGTTTACTGCCGATTATGATTGTTAAATCCAGGTGAACGTGCCGAGTTGAAGGAGAAGCTGGCCTCGTTACTAGAGCAGACCGACGGCAACTTGACTGATGAATCACTGGCTGGTGATAGACACGATGATAACGACGACTTGAGAATCAGATCAATGTCAAATTCGCTATCTTGTCCTCGTGTCCTTGCTTTCCTCACACACAATCTGTCTTACTTGATCGGATTGCTTACATGGTGTGAAGGCTGTAGTATTCGAGTGCCAGTGAAGATATCAGGATGATACTCAACCTGGTGCATGAACTTCTTACTTTCCCTTCCCACAGTCATAGCCTCACTTGAGAAGTTAAATCCAAATCCAGAGCCAACAAATTTTCCAGAACTCTTCACCGGCCACTTCCAGCTGCTAAATAGTAGCATGCAGGTAAGACGTGCTTCTGCAAGTCATTCTGTCCTGGCCAATAACTTGTCTCTGGTTGCGTACCTGCCTGTGCCCCTTTGTTACTTAGTCACAGACTTTATACTTGCAGCAGCATGTCGTACCTTTAGCTATCCACTTCAAGGCTGCAGCTTTGGGCTAATTTGCACTTTGAGGAGAATAAGAAGCTAGCCTTTGCAAGGTCCTGTTTTGCCTTTGAAGTGACTGACAGCAGTCTGGTCATTCGCATGCCCAAACATCTCACCCTTCACACGAAAGAGCTACTGATGCAGGGAGTGCTCTACAGAGGTGCTATTATCACATTGGGTCGAGCCACCTTCAACACTTTCAGACCAAATGAACTGAAGATATGCATGAGGGAGGTCAGCACCACATGCGTTTATACTCATGGTTAGATGCAGAAGCAGTGGGGGGATTTCAGCTTGCCTGCTTCATCGAGCCAGCAGTCATACATGTGTCACGTCATCTAGTCTTCCAACAAGTGTGCACATAAGCATTGGAATGACAAAGGCAGCTCTTACATGGGGATACTTGACACATTGGATATAACAAGGTGTTCACAGGTTTACAATGACGTGGGCATGGCAAGGACTGGACAATATGATGTGACACTGCCGTTCACCATAGTTGAGCAAGGTCAACCTCCTCTTGATGGCCTGATTCTTAACAAGTGAGCATTCCCCGTCCAACATGGCAACTCTGTCACTGTTGTTGACAGGTGTCTTTTGTCTGCTGCAGCTTCAACCCTACTTGGCAGTATCTCGTCTTCATAGAAGAGGTCTCCTTACTGACAAAGTTGGCCACCTACTGCAATTCACATTAGTTCCAAGTTTAAGCGTGCCGCAGGGCAAGATATGACGTAGCTAGCCCCGGAAGGCTTAATGTGGTGTTTGAGAGCTCAGCCTTAGCACCAAGGCATCCCGAGAAGGACTTGAAGGCCTGGCTTGAGGTACGACTCCTATGGTGCTTATCACAGCTTGGATCGTGCATGGAGCTGTCCTTGTTCTGATGCAAGACTTGGCTCGCTGAAGCCCGTGCATGAACTTGCCCTCTCAGCTCTTCAAGGAGCGTAATCCCGACATGGACGACCAGGGTGTCTATGAAGCCAAATTGCCTCCTGCCAAGGGCTGGCTCGACTTGACCTACCTAGATGATGACTACAGGATAACTCATGGCAACTTTGGTACAATAGTAGTTGTACAGCGAGTGCCGGAGCCGCTTGTGTGATGGTGTCTTGAGCACAAAACCTGCACCGTTTTCCTTGCCTGGTCATATGTAGCATCGTAAGACGTGAGCTCCTACTTGAAGGGAACCGCTAATCCTAGTAGTTGAGCAAGCAAGCCAAAGCACAAAGAAGTGGCAATACAATTTCTCCTAATCCATGTACTGTGAGCAACATGCTCAGCAGGGTCAACTCAGCAGGGTCAACTGATTTTTTGTCAAATCAAGAGTCACAATAGACACCTTGAATCTAGTAGGAATAATGCAGACAGTAAAGAAGAGAAGTTGGCGGTCATCTTCTCCAAAAGTTGAAGATGCCAGTGGTCTTCTTAGTTTCCTGCTTAGTCTTTTCGGACAGCGATGGAAACTCAATAGCATTGAAGGCCGTGTCGAGGACCATTGGCCTGCAGGGTACGGAGCGGAAGGGTGGGGGTATGCAAGCAATGAGGAATTGTGCCTGCTTCTGACTCGAAGTCACCTCCACTGCAGGGCGGTACTCATCAAGCAGGTCCATCAGGTACTTTTTCTGCACCATCCAACAACAGCAGCACGAGGCCCAGGTGATGAGTATGCCTCTCCGCTGTGTGCGACCCATTACAACCCTCCTGACCTCCTTCGATGAGAGGACTCTTCAGAGAGCAGGATGATGAACAGTAATCTCAAACATAAGCATGGACATGTGAGAGCTTCAGAACAAGCATACGAAAATATGAACATGTCCTAGTATACCACAGTGAGACGGAGCCACGGCAAAACAGCGAAAGGGCCTAAAAGCCCATAATGTACTTGCACTCTTGCAGGTGGCTGCAAGCGGTGGACACCAGCATCAAGATGGCAGCCAGCCTTCAGAATGTGGGCTGAGTACCTGAGCACTTGAGGGAGCTCCTTGATCCGCAACAGATATGGACGCCACACCAGCCTGCGCAGCCTCCCGCGCGTGCGTCTCCTCGGCGCTGGCCAGTGCGTGAACTAGGCAACGCTGTCCTCGGCTCCTTGTTGCCAGGTCCTCGGCACTCTCAGCCTCTTCCTGCAATCAAGAATGGACTGTACCGATCACGCCTTCTGAACAATCTGTAGGTGCAAACATATCGTGCTGATGTTGTGCAGACAAGTACCGCTTGGTGGAGACCAATGAGAGGTGAAAGGGAAGCACCTGTGACATGTACATCAGACACGACTCGAGATACGAGCCACTGTAGTAAATGCCGATCTGGTGCGATTGAGAGGCTGCTAAGCAGAGACAGATAGACCGCCCTAAACCGCTATACCCTAAATCGCCTGAGGCAGAGGCTCGCTGTCTGTCAACTGTCCATCTCCCTACCATGGCTCGCTCGCCAAGTTGCCTGTACTCGGACAGGGCCGCAGCAGCGTGCTCGGCAGCGCGGTCAAAAAGAACGTATGCTTCCACATACTTGCTGGCCGTAGCGAAGGACTGTGCCAGATAAAAGCACCTGGTCCAGTCGTCCACTCAAAGGGCATCATGAAAATGTCAGCTGCCACGGCGCTGTCATCAGCACCAAGCCATGTGTCTGCAGTGTGACGAAATACAAGTGGCAGTAGGGGCCTACATCTTGCTGATTCTGATGAGCATAGAAGCTCAGCGCCACACCTTGCTGCCCTCAGGCGCGTACGCTTGGCCCTGAGGATGTCAGCATAGGCCGTCTCCTCAGGCCGCATCTCCCGGCCTGACGTGATGTTCTCCAGCAGGTCTGACACATTCTGCAAAGCAAAGCACGGGTCAACAGCAGCATTGCTCCTCGGCATGCCTCAGCCATGAGCCCGCAACAAGAAGTGGCCGATCAGACAGACGGTAAGTGAGGAGGCAAGACCTCGGTAAGGATGTCGTGGAGGCGGATGAGATCCTCGGGCTTGGCGGGCTTCTCGCCCTTGTCCTTGCTGCCGTCGTCCCCAGCCCGTCGCTCTCCGCCAATACCGCCACGGTGCTGCCGTTCCAGCCTCCGTCGGGTGCTGTCAGCCAGGAGCTCATTCCGGTCTGTGGTGCGCTGCAGCAGCAGCCCCGCCAGCGCCTTGCTCAGCGCCGTCAGCTCCTCCTTCACGTCCTCTGCACTCCCGGCTGCCACCTGCCAACAATCCCAACGAGTACTAGCACCTTACTAGCAACGTTTACACAATCTGGCAAGCGGCACAAGCATTGTGAAGGCGTAACTAGATGGCAGGCCAGGGCTTGCCTGAATTAGTACATCAAATTTGCCCGTTTCGTTTGCCAGATGTCATCTTGGGCTTCAGACTAGCGTGCAAATTGCAAAGTCTAGGGCCCACGAACCAGATCGTCGCGTGTGTGTCGCTTGGCATCCTGGTAGGCAACAAAAATCTTGTCATAGAGGCCAAGTTGCCGCTCAAGGGCAGCATTCAGCCCCCCCTTCAGCTCCTGCTCCAGCTCCTGCCCTGCTCCAGAAACAAGCGCCGCACATATGCAACCGCCCTCAAAGCCCCATCTTCCTTTCTGGTGAGGTGGTCTACCGAGCATTCTGAGAATACCCGTGAAAATCTCACACTTTGACCATTGCAGTGGTGCGCTTGCAGCAGCCCCACGCACCTCGCAAGATGCACACTCGCGTCTTTGCATTGCGCACAGGCAGCCTTGCGCCAAGCCACTCGAGCTCCATCATCGTGGTCGCCTGCTGCGACCGGGCCTCCTCCATGACCGCCTGATCAATTGCCAAGAGCGGGCAAACATTGAGCGACCACCCAACCACCAGGACGAGAGTATTGAGGGCGGGCACTCTGGCATTCAATGGCATGACGGCACATGGTGCTGACCCCTGACCTTGCTCCTGACCAGACTACAAGTTGTTATCAAGACATAGTGGGCTTGGGCATAGTCCATAAGTCATTGCCACTTCGGTCCCTTGGGCACACCTCGAGCTTGGACTGGAGGAGGTCGGAGCCCGGGCCACCCTCGCGGGGCGACCCCAGTGCCGAGAGGAGGCTGCCACCGGGGGTGGTGGCCGCTGTGCCGCTGTCGCCGCCATTGCCGTTGCTGCCGCCGCCGCCGCTGCCGCCCCCTCCGGCCTTGTAGCGGCAGTACCGGATGCTCGGCTCCAGCTCGTCGACCCGCTGCCTGCACCGCACCTGGTGCTCCACGTCGCCCACCTTGCCCAGCTGCTCATACACCTTCCTGGCACAGGCACGGCAGCGGCGGAGGCGGCGGCGGCGTTGGTGGTGAGCATCTGTCCTCGGCAGAATGGCAATGCCCTCAGTGGGAGCACAGCCGTGGAGGCAGACCTGGCGCGCACGAAGCGGCCGATCGCGGCGTCCCAGTCGGTCTCCTTCTCCAGAAGGTAGTTGCCCCACAGGTACGACGCGTAGGCCTCCCGAGCCAGGGCCAGTGGTGGCAGCGTCAGGCGGCGCTACGGCAAGAGCCGCATTGGCGGCGGCGGCGGCGGCGGCGGCGGCACTCACCTCGGCCTCCAGTGCGGTGCGGGAGTCGGCGCGGTCGGCGCTGAGGGCGGCAAAGAGGCCCGCCCACTTGGCGGCCTTGGCGAGGCGGGCGACGAGGTGCGCCTGCTGGCGCGGCATCGGGCCGCCCTCCACGGCCTTGAGCTCCATGGCGTAGGCCCACGCGCGCTCCGCGCAGTACAGCGGGATGTGCAGGAACCTGACCCACGACGCCCACGACCACCATAAGGGATTTCAATTAGGGATTCAATTACGGTGTGGCTGGCGGTGCACTGACAGTGCTTCCAAAGGCGACCGAGCAGCGGCAGCCATGGTGAGGGGGGTGGATCAGCGGTACCTGGAGTCGGTAATGGTGACGGGCTCGACGGCGCGCCGCACGTACTTGCCGCGGCCGTGCAGGAACTTGAGCGAGCGGTAGAGCCGGCGCAGCCGCGAGCAGCAGTACCGCCTGGCGAAGCCGAAGCAGGAAGGGGGGAAAGGAGGGAGGGGTGAGATGGAGGCAGCCCGGCTTCAGCGCCAGGCGCTTGTGGTGGCAAGAGCGGGGAGTTATGAAGGCAAAGGTTGGAGGGAGGCAGGTGGGCTGGAGGGTGGCCCGAGGGGGGGGAAGGGGGGGAAGG
>WELB01000035.1:296550-309170 GCA_009602725.1 Spirogloea muscicola
AACCCCAAACCCCACACCCTAAACCCTAAACCTCAACCCTAACCCCTGTAGAGAATATGAGAGATATGTTGATTTGTTTTCATATAGGCACTTCTAGTGGGGGAATCTGCCCCGAAAAACTGTGCCTGTACATACAGGCACGTTCCTGTATCGAGTCACATTTGCCGGGGGAAAAAAGTGCTTCCCGCAAAATGGTGCCACTATCAAGGTTTTGCCCTAATGTGCCTATATCGAGAGGTGCCTATAACAAGGTTTGACTGTACACTACAAAAAGAACATAGCCCGGGAGCGGCGTGCCTATGGCTTGGCGGGCTCTCGGCCTGACGGTTCGTCGACGCCTGCGTCGTTGGCTGGGGATTACACCAGTTGAAGGCCTTCCCGGCGGCGCCAGCGGCTGCCAGTTGGCCTCCCGCGTGTCACCCCGGCGCGCGGGGTCAGCCACGAGCGACCGGCTCCGCAACGCCAGCGTTCTCCACGGGGCCGCGCCGCTCCCCGTCGTACCTGCGCTTTACCTTTTTGGCTCCGGGGCCGGCTTGGGCCTTCTGCTTCTCCACTGGTCACACGAGCGGCTTTTACGGTTCCCAACAGAGAAAGAAGCTTTCCAAAAGCGGGTAGCGGCTTTTCCCGTTCGGAGTCGCCACCCCGTGCTTCTGGACTGCGGCCTCCACGGCCGCTCGGCGACGCTCGTTAGCCCAGCGACAAAGCAAAGCCGCGCTCGGTGCCTCTTGCGTCGTCTGCCGAACGAGAAGGGCTCGCCCATTGAGGATAGGGGCAGAAGGGGGCGAGACGACGCCGCGGGCGTGGTTTCACCATGCTTCGCCGCCGTCTCGAGACGGCGGAGTAACGAGCGTGGGCCCCGGCGCACCCCAGCACCCCGCGTGCGGCGAGGTCCGTGGTCATGGCTGCCGCGCCCCTCAGGCCGCGCCGCAGACGATTATGCCGTCGCCGCACCGCCGCCAGCGCCTCCGGCTCCGCGCCCATGCCGCCGCCGCCGCCGCCGCCGCCGCCGCCGGAAGCGGGCCCGCCGTCGCGGTAGCCGGCCGGGCGGCTGCCCCGGCGGCCTCCCCATGGCGCGCATGGAGAGCCTGGCGGCGCTCGAGGGCCTCTGCGAGCGGCTGTACAATTCGCCGGACCCCGGCGAGCGCGCGCACGCGGAGCAGACGCTGCAGTGCTTCTCGGTGAGCCAGGAGTACATCGCGCAGTGCCAGTACATCCTCGACAGCTCCTCCTCGCCCTACGCGCAGCTGCTCGCCAGCACCAGCCTGGTGAAGCAGGTTACGGACCACGCCCTGGCGCTCCAGCTGCGCCTCGACATCAGTGAGCCACCGCCGCCCTCTTCTGCCCCCGCTCGCCGCCCCATCCGCTGCCTGAGCCTCTCCCACGACGACGTCTCGCAGCTCACTTTGACAGGAGCTCCACCATTAGACAGCTCCACAGCTCGCACTGCAAGTTGAGGTTGCCCGTCTTACGGCGCGCCTAGCCTCGCAGGAACCTATGTTATCTCATACCTGGCGAACAAGGGCCCGAAGCTCCAGCCTTTTGTCACAACCTCCCTCATCCAGCTGTTCTGCCGGATCACGAAGCTTGGTTGGTACGACGACGACCGCTTCCGAGACATTGTCAAGGAGGCAATGAAGTTTCTCACCCAGGTTTGCCTCTTCTCTTCAGCTGGATGAGCGCAGCAGCTAACCACAGCTAGCATGGACACACGACGAGAGGTGTAAGGTGTAGGAGTCTCTCACGGCACAGCGCCAGCGCAACAGGCTGAACAGTCATTTCCTTAAGATTTAAGATCTTGGTGATGAGCGCAAGGTCTGCCATCTAAGTTTGCCATGACAATCGTCAACTGCAGGCGACTGTAGAACACTTCTACATTGGACTAAAAGTCCTCAATCAGCTGGTGTCTGAAATGAACCAGGTGAGCTGTTGGCTGAAGCCTATCTCATCTCCCTCAAGCACCAACAGAAGTACACAGCTAGGCCTTGTGCTTTAGATTATT
Organism: Spirogloea muscicola; assembly: GCA_009602725.1. Classification (NCBI taxonomy): domain Eukaryota; kingdom Viridiplantae; phylum Streptophyta; class Zygnematophyceae; order Spirogloeales; family Spirogloeaceae; genus Spirogloea; species Spirogloea muscicola. The sequence goes on from WELB01000035.1 coordinate 298,550, forward strand.
TATAGATGGCTACATGCATGAAGAGCCTGAGAGTCGCAATGCAAGTTGCAAAGGTTGTGACAGATGCGCCATGAAGTGAGGGACTAAGTGGGAGTGCAGAAGGAGGGTAGGTTTGATCATGTGGCCTTGCTGCAAAGTCTTCTGAGGTCGGATGTCTGAGCTGACCCCTAACTTTGTTTTGGCAGCCCAACCCTGGGCGCTCCTTGACGCATCATCGGAAAACTGCTTGCTCCTTCCGAGACCTGGCTCTGTTTCAGACTTTTCAGATTTCACTGACCTCCTTAAGGCAGCTGCAGAGTGACGGTGAGCCTGCTTGATTTAGTCTGCCAAGTTATTTGTTGCTCACACAACCATAAGTCATGCAGATGCTACTTGTCAATGTCAAGTAGGAGGCAGTGCCCCTCATGTGCATGGCATGTGGATATGGAAAGCCAGAGAATAGATGGACAAGAGGTCAGCTGGAACGGTCTTACTGCTGAGGGCCATGCCCTTGTGCAAGCATTGCTGGTCATGTTGTGGTCATTGTTAAGCATTCTGGTACCCACAGATTGGTCCTTCTGCACATGCAGCTGATGAAAAGCTCAGAGAGCAAGCCATAGCGTTGGCTCTGAAGTGTTTGTCATTCGATTTTGTCGGTACCTCCCTTGATGAGAGTTCTGAAGATCTTGGAACCATTCAGGTTTGTAAGACGTAGCATAGATGTCTCAAAGGTTGCCTGGCATATCTATTTCAGCACATGAGCAATTCAAGTAGCTGATTGCATGAATTGTGTATGTTGTCAAGTATGGCACTTCAACAGCTAGCAAGTGCTAACGAAGCATGGAACCTCATCAGATCCCTTCCTCATGGAGGTCAGTTTTGGAGGACACTTCCACACTGCAACTTTTCTTTGACTACTATGCTGTCACAAAACCCCCTCTGTCAAACCAGGTAAGCAGACCTTGCTGAGCAAGCTACTTTTCTATGAGCAAGTAAAACACGATCAGGTGTTAGTTGCTCTTGCGCATGCAAATCCGGGTACCACACATACAAGTTGCAAGCTGGCTGCTGGAAAGGATGATACTGGATGTGAGGCGTCATGAAATGGCAAGGTACTGACCGGCCATTGACAAGTCTCCAGGCATTAGAATGTTTGGTAAGGCTAGCTTCAGTACGAAGATCTCTCTTTTCAGGAGAGGCAGAGCGCAACACATTTTTGTCCCAGCTCATGAACGGCACTCGGGAGATTCTCAGACTGCAACAAGGTGTACATGCCAGCTCCTGTTGCGAACTCTATGGCAGTCCCTCCTGGCAGCCTTTTCGATTCACTGAAGTCTCTGTATAAGACAGTGACCAATCTGATGAGCATCGTAAGGGGCAGTTTCTGCTTGAGCAACTTCACTTATAAGCCTTTGCCGTGTTACTTGTCATGCAGGCCTGGCTGAGCACGAAAACTATCATGAATACTGCCGATTATTAGGACGCTTGAAAACCAACTATCAGGTCTTGCAGTCTGGCCCCAACAATCTATGCATGTGTTGACATATATCCTGATGTACAGTTGCATGTCATCCACATGCATGAACTTCCATGCTCCGCTGCATAGCTGAACACGCGCACTACTCTTGGCAGCTCTCTGAGCTGGTGAATGTGGAGAATTATGGCGACTGGATAAGGTTGGTGGCAGAATTCACTATCAAGTCCTTGCAGTCCTGGCAGGTTTGTAGTCCATCCCTGTGGAAAACACTTACATGCCATCTCATCGACTAGCTTACACTGGCAACTGCCCATTCTGGTCTCTCTAAAGGCAGCAAGCATAGAGGCAGGGTTTTGGCATCTCATTGACTTACTACCCCTTCTTTCTCCAGTGGGCGAGCGGCAGTGTCTACTACTTGCTTGGCTTGTGGTCAAGGCTTGTATCTTCCATGCCGTACTTAAAGAGTGACTCTCCAAGCCTCCTGGATAGCTATGTCCCTCAAATCACAGAAGCCTATATTACATCAAGACTTGACTCTGTCCAGGTACCGTCCCCTAGATCCTCATTCATTTACAGTGATGAGTCCTTCTAATAACAAGGCCTCTACTCTTCTTAGCTTATGACGAGGTTTCCGCTCTTTTTGGCAGAGTTGTACTTATCTGGCTTGTATATGCATGGTTTGCTTTTGCAAGTTGAGCACTCACACACACAGTCACAGAGTGAGAGGGAGGCAGGACCAAAGTCTGTGGCTACATTCACCTTACGAGAGGTTCAATCTGCAGGCCGTCTTGCAAAACAATATCACAGAGGATCCCTTGGACAATGAAGAGCAGCTGCAAGATCAGTTGGACAGCTTGCCGTACTTGTGTAGATTCCAGGTAAAGCGTCTCCACTACCATGGCTGAAGATAGAGACCATGAGATGGCCATGTCAGTGATGAATTGTACATGGTGTGGGCCATCCACTTCGATGAGATCAATGGTATGATGTTCTTCTGTGAGCTTTGGAGCTGCTGTTACTGCTTGTGCAGTACGAGAAGACCAGCAAATACATCATAACTCTTCTGGAACCCATCCTTCAAGCGTATACTGTGAGTACCAGGGCGGTGCATCTCCGCCAAACTGTGTCCGCTGTATCCTATAAGGGGACTTGATGTGTATGAAGTTTTTCTGATCTTGTCTTGCTTCTCTGAAAATATTGTTGTCTCTTGGAGCATATGTCTAAGCCCCACATAATCTCAATTGCTCGACTGCAATAAGGACGGGCCAAATGTTTGGGGGGGTGATGGTCATGTGCATGCCCTCAGGAAGCAGCAAGAGTACCTCACGGTTTGGATGCAAGTCCGCTCACAGTGATGGAAGGCCAGCTGACGTGGCTAGTGCACATCATTGGAGCTATCATCCGAGGCCGCTTGAGCTCGAGCAGGTAACACGTGAAGTCCTCTACTTCTAGATGGTCTATTGCTGTTTCTAGCCTTAGAAGGGCCAAGCGGCAGCATTGACTCAAAGTTGGTCCTCTGTGATCTCCCTCCACCTACTTGGAGATATTGTGCTTTGCATCTCTTGGTATGAGATTACTTACAGCAATAGCGGATTGTCTCCAGTGCGGAGTCCCAGGAAATTATTGATGGCGAGCTTGCTGCTCGTGTGTTCCAGCTGATCCAAGTCACTGACACAGGCGGCCATATTCAGGTTCACCTCATGCCAGCTTGTGCTAGTCTCTTCATTATACCTATTCTTGGCTGGCTATAGCTTGCCACTAATCAGAGCAACTTATGTTGATTGCTGTCTGCAGAGATACAATCATCGGAGTAAGCAGCGTCTTGACCTAGCCATTCTCTCGTTCTTCCAAAATTTTCGACGTGTCTACGTGGGAGACCAAGCAATGCACTCCTCCAAGGTATGTATTACTACTTCCGATTCCTGCCCTGCGAAGGAGTCCACCATCTCAAAAAATATCTAGACACCTGCAGATCTGCAACGAGATCACAGTTAGGCATTTGCTCTGCTGGTCAGCACAGAAAAGTGGAGGGAGAAGGCCCGTTGTACAGTACTAACAATCACTTATCGCGTGCAGGCTCTATACACCAGGCTGACAGAGCTCCTTGGCTTGCAAGACCACTTGATGGTGCTTAATGTTACTGTTGGAAAGATTGCACAGAATTTGAAATGCTATACCCAGGTAAGCATTGCTACTGCAAGCTTGATACCTGTACAGAAATTGTCATTGTCATCTTATCGCTATGTTTGGGTCGTCCTTCATTCAGCTACTTGAGGTGTTGCACAGTGAATACTTGCAATGTTGTGAACCGTTCGTCTTCTTCTTGACATGATGCAGTGTGAGGAAGTGATCGAGCAGACTCTTAATCTCTTCCAGGAGTTGGCAGGGGGGTGAGTGTTCCAACTAAGCTCTTCTGCAGTAGCGGTCTCCAGATTCATTGCTGCAATGCCGAGCAGGTTGGTCAGCCTGACGGTTAGTGCGCTTCTAGTGACAGAGCTGACTAAGTCTGACAGGTGGGACATAAGCCCCAATGACCATTTTGCATTGTATGTGCAGGTACATGAGTGGGAAGTTACTTCTGAAACTAGAGGCTGTTGGATTCATTCTTGGCCATCATAGTGTAAGTACGCAAGCTCACCAATGGAAGTGCTCAGACTTAGTGTCCCACTTGAACTGCTACTGTCCGTACTGGGAATTATCTGACAATCAATCAATGCTTGACAAAATTGCCATTGACATCTGGCAGAGGGAGCATTTTCCCTTTCTGGACGAGTACAGCAGCTCCAGCAATCGAACAACTTTCTACTTCACACTAGGCAGACTTCTCTTTATGGAAGATAGCCCTGCCAAATTCAAAGCATTCATTGCCCCATTTCAGCTGGTGAGTGGAGATGGACAGCAGGCCATGTTGGCTCTTGACACACAGTTGGACATGCCCTCCATAATTGAGGAGCTCTGTCAATTACTGATATCTGCTTATATACAAGAGCCTTTGTGCATGCCAGGTGCTTGTTAATCTAGAAGCCAGCCCAGACACAGCATTTCGATCAGACGCAGTGAAGTATGCACTGATTGGCCTCATGAGAGACCTACGAGGGATCGCGATGGCGACCAATAGGTAAGCAGTTGCAGTGACACAACTGGTGGCCGCCAAGCCTGCTGGTTAGCCCCTTAGAGTTATGTAAATGAGTCTGATAATAGACTTGAAATAAGTAGATCCTGTGGACCAAGACGGCTGGTAAGTATCCGGAGAGGCAGGCTTTACATAACAAACTGGAAAACATTTATCCTGTGTCAAATTACAGGATCCAGTTCGCCGACAAAGTACCAGCAGAGGCGCGGTTTACTAACTCCTCTCCCTGCACTTGTAAGCAGCCGCCGGACATACGGGCTCCTTTTTGACTGGCTGTACCCTGCACATACACCTCTCCTTCTGAGATCGCTGGAGCATTGGACAGACACACCCGAAGTTACGACGCCACTCTTGAAGTTCATGGCAGAGTTTGTTATGAACAAGACCCAGAGATTGACATTTGACTCGTCGTCGCCCAACGGCATCTTGTTGTTTAGAGAAGTTAGCAAGTTGATAGTTGCCTATGGAACAAGAGTGTTGCTACTGCCATCGACAACAGATCCCTACACGTATAAGTACAAGGGCATCTGGATTGCTCTCAGCATTCTCACAAGAGGTGCGCTCACTAGCACTTGCCTTACCTGCCAAAGTTCCTCGGTCATTGTTGAAGTATCCACAAGCGCACTTGTATTGTTGTCGTTGTTGACACACTGGTCTGCTGCTCTGGCAGCACTTGCTGGCAACTATGTAAACTTCGGTGTTTTTGAGCTATACGGGGATCGTGCCCTTGCCGATGCTCTGGAGGTGTCGCTAAAAATGACGCTCTCTATACCACTCACGGACATCATGGCTTTCCGAAAGGTCTGCCTTTGACCACTTCGCATCTTGCCGGTTGCCAATGCTTTGCAGTTGTGCTTGACTCATCACTTGCATCTTACTGCTGATTATCTCTAAGGTATCCGGCAGGATCTGATAGAGTATATTAGAGCATGAAGAGCCCCAATAGAGCAAGCAGTGAAATCGTCAACAGCTTCCTGCTGATACATGCTTGTTGTTGCTGCATGCAGCTTGCTCGATCATACTTCGCTTTTCTGGAGGTTCTATGCCATAATCACACTGCTGTCATCTTAAACCTGGACACTTCGACATTTGCCCACGTGGTTGGCTCATTAGAGACAGGGCTAAAGTGCCTTGAAGTTAGCATCTCTTCCCAGGTTTGCTTCGTACAGAAACCCTTCATGCTCCAGTGCCCGACGTGTGGATAATATTGTGTTGCACATCAACTTTGCGGGTCTGTTCAGTGCCTGACTGTCACTCCAATGTGCTTGCAGTGTGCATCTGCTATTGACAACCTGGCAGCATATTACTTCAACAATGTGACTTCAGGAGAAGCTTCACCCTCCCCAGCTGCAGTCAAGATGACCACTCATTTGTTGGAATGTCCAAATCTCTTTCCAGAGGTAGAGTGCCCAGTTTGCAGTCTCTGGATGTTGCAATAAGAACTTGGCACCAAGCAACACATTCCTCTAGCCACGTTGCTTGAGTGAGACAGTGCTTCAGAGCAGGAGTAAGCAACATAGGTGGTTACATTCTGAGGCATACATAAGCTATAACTATGTGTGCTACATGTGTGCAAGGTTATATGTCGCAAGTTGCGTGATGTGCAGATCCTCAAGTCATTGTTTGAGATAGTTCTTTTTGAGGATTGTGGCAATCAATGGAGCCTGAGCAGACCAATGCTTAGCCTCATATTGATCAGCGAACAGGTGTGGATGAGACTTGCTAACTGTGGCTGCAAGACAAATTAATAGACCAGCCCTCTTAGTGACTCTGTTACTTCGCTTGTAGCCGCTAAGCATGCCCAGCCTAAGTCCTCAGGAGAGTGCGAAGCACTGCTACCTAGACCGAAGCACTGCTGTACTGTATACTCTTGGCTGGGCTTGTCAAGATAGTCATACATGGGGAATTGATATCAGATGTCCGTGATCAGTTGCTGCCCTGCAATGTGTTTTTCAAGAAGTCCAGTGAGAGGAGAGAGTGTCAGATAGACAATCATCTGACCATGTCACAGCTTCTTTCAAGAAGATGGTCTCATACGTGGCTGCCTGGCTATGGTGCAGATCTTCAACGACTTAAAAGTTCAGATTCTTGCAACACAGGTACGAGCTTGCGTACATATGTTGGTCCTCACCCCCGTATCTAATGTTGTCTTCCAGCACCTTGGCAGGCTGGACGTCCTAACGTGTCCAGACAGCAGGCCACTGAGCTTCTCTTGCCTCAATCCATGCAGCCGCCTGACCAGCAGCAGAGGTTGGCCGGGTGCTTTGACAAGCTCATGTTGGACGTGGCGAGGACGCTGGAGTCCAAAAATAGAGACAAATTCACACAAAACCTGACCATTTTCCGGCACGATTTCCGTGCCAAATAGAGCTCATTTAATTACCCAAAAAGCCCTCAAGCTCTTTGCAATGTAGGTTAGGCAATCAAGGTGCAGGTGTAGCCACAAGGTATTAGGACCGTCCATACTACGCTCCTTTCTGTGAGCACAGCGAGGCGCGCTCCTCGTTGAGGCCGGGCCGCCCCTGTGCCATCCCCCATTCTTTGGTGCCCATCTGTTGCCTGGCCCTCGCCAACAAGGTGGAGCTGGTCACCGTGTGCATTGATAGTGCAGCTGCGCAACTGGCAAGTTACCAGCAGGTAGGAGTAGGATGCACTCGGAATTGGCAGCATTAAGTTAGGCAGTCGGGACCTGGCTTTGATCTGTGCTTGCTGCTTCAACGTATGGGCCTCACTGTTGTGTGCAGAATGGTGCAGTATGGTGGCTGCTATATAATGCATGTGCGCAAGTAGCTCCTTAGTAAGGTAAACCTGTTGCAAGGTTCTAGCGGCGAAGCGTTGGAGCTTGCCTTGGCAACGCCCTATTCGTCTCATGCTTCCCACATAATCCGCTCTGCGGAAGGTTTGTGACAGGAGATCAACTTTCTGATGCCTTATACCAGAGTGTCATGCAGGCTGGCATTTGAACATCTTGCGGGTGTATCTTGCATCCCTGCTAAGCGGGTGCACATAGATGTTGCAGCAGCCTTTGGTGTGGTATAAGCTGCAGGCCTGCCTGGTAATTTGTTGTCAATGCAGAAGTACACAAAGGCTTGTTGGTACTTACAAGTGCCACTGGCAGACCGTGGACGCCCCCCCCCCCCTTTCGTGTTGCTTNCCCTTTCCTGTTGCTAATGATGCTGCCGCCTTGCTCTGCGAATAATTCAAAAACCGGCCAGTGTTAATATGAACTTTTAGACTGCTGCACTACAGGAAGCTATGCCGCCTTTGCTGCTCCTGCCATGAGGCCGTTGACATTCTTCGTAACCAGCATCCAGAAAGGGCAAATGCGGTGCACATTACTTCTGAAAGAGACAAGCCCCAACAAAAAAGCCCAACAGCACTAGTGCACGACCTGCAGACATGCGGAAGGCTCACCATAAGTCAAGCTGAGCCCTGTCACGAGCAACGGCTGTGTGGAAAACAGCCCCGAAAATTAGACAGAGCATATTTGCGCTTCTTTAGAGGGACAGTGGCTAAGTCCACCAAAGCCCAGAGAAATGGATAGAAGTGGGCGAGCAGCAACAGGAGAATGGCTGGCATCAGATCAGTCGTGTCGGGAAAACAGACTTCGAAAAGGGAGGAAAACGGTGGGGCTTTTACGGAGGGGCAGTGATTGTGAGGAGGCAGCCAAGAGTGGGCATTGACAGTCCCCACCATTGCAAGGGACTACTATGCAAACGGGCTTTCCCATGGGCTGGCCATTTCACAGCCATGGCATCCTTTTTGGAAGAGCTTCTCTCCCAGTGAAGGCGTCATAGATCAGTAGGGTACATACTGATCTCCAACATGCGGGAGCCAGTAGCTAGTGGCAGGTGGCTCCTCCAAGAGAACCCACTTGCAATAGGCATAGCTGTATTGTTTGTGCATACTAGCCCATTCAGACTTATCCACATATTTTGCGCTGGCCTTTCCAAAGCCATCGCCCCCCTTGTAAGCTTCTTGTTCGTTCTTGCTAGAGATGGCGGCTGTGAAAGGGCCCAAAATGTTGACAAGGTCTAGGATTCAGATGGATGGATGGACAAGCTCCAGATGGATGGACAAATACTCAGCATGGACAAGCAATTCCTACAGCTAGTCCCTAAGCAAATTGTAGTCACCAAATAGGATTGACTAGCAGCGGGGAGAGGCCTGTCATTCTGGGGGCCGTGGCTGTGATAGAAGTAGCTAAAAGGAGCGAGGGCTGCAAAGGGCCAGGCCACTAGTACATGACAAGGTCCAGCATCAACGGAAAGCAGATAGCACGCAGAAAAGAAGCACAGGCCAGCACCACACAGAATGGACAAGGGCTAAGGGAAAGCTCCCAAATTCACTAACATAAGATAGGGAAAAGTATCTAACGGAAGACAGAAGCAGCAGCCAAAGCGCGGCCTGCCAGCAATAAGTTTCCGGAAGAGCAGCACTGCATGAGCCTGGGAAGCGTGAGCTTCCCAGAAGTAAGCTTTTCTAGAGGGAGCTGTCCAGAAGGAATGATGAGGGGGCTGCACAGACATGGACCAGAGCCGCGTGCGGTATAGGGCGAAAGTGGGTAAGAAAGTGACTCTTTGAAAGGGGGCGGGGGCTGTGGAAGCCAGCCCAGGACGATTGGACAAGGTTTAAAGCGGTGAAAGACGACAAGATCACACCCCTATGCAAGAGACTAGAGCGATGGGAGTTAAGTAACCAGGAGTCAGCAGCCGCAAGTCGGCGTAACTTGCAGCTGGAAAGAAAGACTCTTCCAAACGAGAGCGATGGCTGTGATTGGCCAGCCCAGCTATATGAACAAAGTTCCAAGGGGCCAGAAAGAAAAGAAGTGGTACTCCCAATGGGGGCAAGGGCTTCGAAAAGCCAGCCCAAAAAGGATTGACAAAGCGTTGAAGCACACAGCGACTCAAGCGGCCACTGGGAGCTCAATATCACCTGTTGAGCAGCGGCAGGTCAGTGGTACTGGTCTCCGAAAAGCCTCTGAGCAAGGTCGCTTTCCGGCCCCTTTGGACGTTCTTTCTGGACATTCTTCAGTTGTGGGTGGGCTGCCTTTTGACAGGAAAGGCACTGGCTGTGAAAATGTGCTCTTCCACAGGGGCGAGGGCCTTTCAGGCCTCGGGGCTGGCCTCTCGCAGAAGAAAGGGCTCGCCCATTGAGGATAGGGGCTGGACAAGCCAGCCCAAAAAAGAATGAACGAAGAACGAGAAGGGGGCCAGAGGAAGCCAGAGGCAGCCATTGCCTTGCTTCAGAAGAGCTGTTGTCTGGAAGAGCAGTTTCCTGAGGGCTGTGAGAGGCCAGCTATAGGAGAGAGCGCGTCCAAATGTGGCGAAAGGCGGCGGCAGCTAGAGCCGCCTCGGTGAAAGACAATCCAGAAGAAGAATGAACAAAAAGCGCCGGACAACAACCCCCCCCGGGGTGGCGGGGATCGAGCGCGTGCGGGTGGGATTGCGGGTGTGCATCTGTCGGGCACCTGGGACCGGCAAAACGTCCGGCGGGGAGGGGGGATCCGGGCGCAGCTCGAGCTCTCGCGGGCGATCTGATCCAAGCTCCTGACCCGCCCCCCAGGTGCTCGTTACAGTGGCCCATCCGCAGGCAGCACCGGGCGCACCCCCTGCTACGGGGGTCTGTCGGATCTGAGGCCCCTCACTCGTACTTATTGAGTGGATCCATCCTCCCCCTGTTTTACCATTGCATCCTCAGGCCCCTTTGTAGCTGCTCACCGCTCTTAGGCCCCTCTGAACCTTTGTGCATTCTTTTTGGGCTGGCTTTTCGCAGCCCTTGCCCCCATTGGGAGTGCCACTTCTTCCTGCTACGGGGCGAACGTCCGGCACCGCCAGGGTGCCGCCCCAGGTGCGCCCGCCACAGCGGCAGGGCTGGCAAGGGGTGGAGAGTTTGGTGGGTCCCCGCATCCGCGGCCCCCTCCCCCCCTCCTCCCCCCCTCCTCCCTCCCTCCTCCTTCCCTGGGCCTTCCACTCCGCGCCGGCCAGCCCGCCGCCGTCGCCCACGAAGCCGCCGCCGCCGGCCCCGCCGCG
>WELB01000035.1:309710-324253 GCA_009602725.1 Spirogloea muscicola
CGGCGGCGCCTCCGCCCGCGCCCGCCGCTGCTGCCTCCTCGCCGGCGGCCTGCTGCTGCTGGCGCTCCTCGCGACCGCCGCGGCGCTCGTCGCTACCTACGCCGTCGTGCACCCAGCCCGGCCGCACTACGACCTCGCTGGCCTCAACGTCCAGTACTGGGTGTCGTGGAAGGACGCCACCGGCGCGCTCAACACCACCGAGGTCGTCGACGGCCACGCCACGCCGCTCGTGTACCTCTACGCCGACGTCGTGCTGCGTGCCGAGGCCTCCAACCCCAACCGCCGCGTCGGCATCCGCTACGCTCGCAGCAGCTTCGTGCTGTCGTACCAGGGCGCGCAGCTCGGGACTGCACGCATCCCCGACTTCTACCAGGGGCCGCTCAACACCACGTCTGTCCAGGCCGAGTTCGTCGCGACGCAAGTCCCCGTGCCGGGTGTTGGGCACTACCTCGAGGCCGATGAGAAGGCTGGCATCGTCCCACTCACTGTGCTGATGAACGTCACCGCACAGCTCCAGCTCGGCAACTGGAACTCCCCCTCTTACTCGTACGTGAAGACGTACAAGGTCGCAATCAAGCCGCCGGCCATCACCTGACGCACGTTGTGGAACTGCACACTGCAGCGTAGTTCGTATATGCAACCAACTATAGCGTCGCTTCCCAAGAAGCACCACGGACTTACAATCTTCTGCACAGAGCTGCTACAGCTCTGGATGCTTGTATTTCCTTCATCTGGCAGCCGTAATTTCGGCGCACTAATGCGGGATAACCGCCTTGTACTGTTGCCACTTTGTTTTTACTAGCTCTGCAAGGTCTGACAGTATGGCAAAGGCCACCGCATCAGTTGTCTAGCCTCCTGGACAGTCTTTGCAATGCACGTGATGCATTGCCTAGTCTACTGTCTGCACGGGTGCACCTCGTCCAGCTTCCGTGGTGCACACTGCGATGTGCATGCAGTCAAGGGCCAGACTGGGTACCCCAAAGGGCGAGGTGTACATTTGATTGACCATCATATTGTCTACTACTGACTCCATCAAATTCGGAGCATCAATTACCTGAACATGATGATTTGCGTTCTCCTTCGTCTGCAATGGAGCACCTCGTCTGACTTGCATAATCACAATGAAGGAAATGGATTTTACATGCATAATCGAGTAGCACAAACAAACTCGATCACCAAAAATAGCCAGCAACCTGCATATGAAGCCGTACGCCATGAAGCTGTCAAGGTGCCTCCATGTGAAGTTTCGAGTAGCTAGTAGACCTACTCAAGCAACTATATGTGAGCCGCCTCTGTGCTATGAGACCGTCGCTTTGAAGGTGATGTTCCTTGTTGACCAGCAAAAAACGGCCATGCAGGAGGCCAGTGACCTACAACCACCCAGCAATCTATGCGCCGGACGCTATGAACTTACTCATGAACAGCTTGTAGCTGCCAATTGACTAACATGATCGTACAGGGTGTTCAATACTTCGGAGTCAAGTCTAAGGTAAGGCCACAAGGAGCAGACACCTCAGTGCCAGAATGATCTCTACCTCACTGTTGGAGCAGGGGGTGTCCGCAGCTCCCACTTTTTTGCGACGTCCTTCTCCTCCAGGCCCACAAAAGGTTCTCCAATCTCTCGCACCATGAGCTCGCCACAGAAGGGACACTCACTAGCCACTGCTTGGTCCAAGCCAGTTCTGATCTGCAGCATCAATAGAGCCGATCACAGTCAACATCTTTAAAAGGCCCCTGTAGACAGTCGGCACACGCTTCTGAAGTATCTGCAAGTCCGAGGACATGCGTAGAACAGTGTCGCGTACCTGCTCCTTCTGTGAGCTGATCTCAGGGCCCTGGCCAGGCTTGTCCTTGCTGCTGGTGCCCTTTGAAATTTCCAGCAATTTGATGAGGTCCTGCTTCAAGCGCTCAATTACCTCTCTCTGCAGCAGCAGGACATATGGCCATGACTAAGCCACGGCAAAGCTGTGACAATAGCCAGGTGAATAAGTCGCCTATAGTCTGGCAAAACAGAACCTATGAAATTCATCTTTACCAAAATTGAGGCCTCAACTCCGTGAAAATGACCTGACCAAATCTTCTTGCATTGCAACGATGTGCAAGTCTGGGCAAACCCTCCATCAGAGAGATGCAAGATCGATTCAGGGATGTGGCTTGCGCGCATGACTGGACTAGCTTGTCTCACCTCAGAAGAGGTGGAGTGCTGAAGGACATGGGTTGTGAGGCACGACGAGTGGAAGGAGTGTCCGCAAGGGAAGGCATAAAATGGAGCAAGTTGCGAAGGCCACTCACCACCCAATCCACTTGTTCCTATGAGGGGCTTTGTGCATATCTGCAGGTTCGCATGCGCAAAAAGTGAGGCTAATCTGATTGTCTTACTGACATTGAATCAAGCATCTTCGAACCTGCACTATTGCTACTCCCAAGCACCATGAGTACACAGTATGTATAATCTCCACTCATTTGTCAAGCATGTGCACTCTGCTCTTTGCTGCACTCCCCTCTCTTCTGAAGGATTGTGAAATCATTGCCCAGCGAGTTGACAGCATTAAAATGATACAACATGCAGGAGCAGCTACAATGTCCAGAAGGATCTTGGCATCAGCTAAGAAGAAAGTGCCCCTTGAATTACGTACACTACAGGTATCATCTTCGTGAATGACAGCATGGCGCCTGGCAAGAGCCGCAATGTCTGCGCGAATCGCGTCTGCACAACGTGTGGCTGCCGCCATTTCGCCCTTGAGCTCCTCTATCTGCTCCTTGTATCTCTCCAAGGACTCACAAACAGCTTCCTGCATATGGAGGCACTCAGTGCCAAGCAGCTCATTTTGTCAGTGAGAGTCACTGCAACTCCGTGGTCAGTGGAGCCAATGTAATCGATTATAGACAACTGAACTTTGTCAAGTTGAGCCTTGCAGATTGACTGGCCTGGCAAGTCAAGATTCTAAGAAGAGCAGGAAGCAGACCTTAAAGTCATCAATAAGAGTGAATTCAGGAAAGAAAGGCAGGATGTCTTCAATGTGAAGCAGCCCATCTGTCTCATGGAGCAGGTCAACAGCCATCTTCACGTCCTTGTTGCCTCCTTGCTCGGTTACAAATTTAGCAATCATCAGCCAGAGCTTCTTGCGTAGCTCCTCATCACCTTCCACTTTCCTGACCTCCTTCTTGGCAAGCTCCAGGTCCACCTACACAGTGATCTTGCCAGGTCTTCATCTGTATTGTCCATGCTGTCGTCGAGCTAATAGCCAATCAGCTGATTCAAATGAGAAGAGTCAGCATTGCGTCACTATGAAGGTCGAGTTACTGCAGTACCTTCAGAGCGAGGGAAACTGCCTCTCTGTGCATCCCCATGAAGCTGTAGATGTGCGCACAGGCACGTACGCGCTTGTGCTCCATGCAGAGGCGCAAGGCCAGCTTCGTGTCATACTTTGGCTCGCCTTCCACGCCTGCGCCGCCAGGTACTGATCCCAAAAACTGAAGTAATGCAGCTTCATCTTCCTGAAAGGACACCAGAGCATAGTCGGCATTACATACTGTAGCTATCCTATCCAGTATTGAAGTAAGAAGGACAACGTGCTTGCGGTGCCTGGAATTGAGCAGATATTCAAGGGCCTTGCATTGCTGTAGAATAAGAATCTGAAGGACTATTTTTAATTCAGGGGAACAGATGCAAAGGGAGGATGGGGAAGATAACACAGCCCATGCATTCGAGCACAAAGATGCGGAGCTGCTTGCTCAATGAGAGGCTAGAGTTGGCGCACCCGCTTCGCATATAAAGATAGCAGGAGATTGTGAATGGCTGGATCCTCGGATCTTAGCTTTCTCACACAATATTCCAAGTATCTGACAATCTCAACATCTCCACCCCTGCTTACAAATGACAAACAAGCAGCCCTGTTTAGGAAACGAGAAGCTCAAGAATCATGCACTTTGGGCTGGCTTGTATATGCTTCTCCTTGGAGTGTCTTTCTATGTATTTTCAAAGAAATTGTATTGGTGCAATGGTCCCCGCCACTGAGATAAGATTATGGCATAGTGAAGTGGAGAGTAGGTGCACAGTGCACATAGAATGAAGAAGTGGAGTGGAGAAATATGACGGACTGGGCAGCCTATTGGTCAAGTGGGCTCATATGAAGAGCTGCGTAAGACGGGTAAATTAGAGACCGACGAATCAAAAAACCTCATGAAGCTAAGAAGATGCAAATGCAGTTGCTAAGGAGTTACTTTAAGCTGCTGGTGTCTCGAATCAAAGCTGGCATGAGGCGCCGAGGATCAAGTAAAGCACCGGCTGCCACCCATGCATCAATCGTCCCTTGAGGATCCAGCGTAATCAGCTGAGGAGCAAATGCATACTGCACAGACAACAGATTTCAAAGTTTACTGCGAAGGCCTGTAACACAAATTGTTCATCAGTCCAAGCTTCAGATCTCCTTGCACTGCAGACTACCTGAAGCTCCACAGGCACCCGTGGCCGACGAAGCGTAGCCAGCGCCTTCTTGGCATCGTGATTCTGCACAAGGTAGACTAAGAAACAAAACTATTAACTCTGATGGCTCCAGCTGGCTTCCACATTTTCCCGTCACAGACATACTGCATCTGACAGCCAAGACGCTTGTTCTACCGCTCAACATAGATCAGGAATGCTGAAAAGTAAGGAGAACTCTGCTATCAGGTAGATTTGTGGTGTAGATATGTTTCAATACCTGGATGTGAGTGCGCACCACAAACTCATGCTGTTCACGCAATGATGCGAAGTATAGAAGCTCTTCGTTCCTTCCATAACTGCAATGAAGCAAATAATGAATTTGGATACATGTAACAATTCTTGGATCTGGAGCCTTACTCCTGATTGGTAGCAAGTTGTATGGCAATCTCAGCTGTATTGTCCGTAACCTGGCAATTTCTGACGTGACACATACTGGAAGCCAGCACGAAATGGCCTGTTGTAGCTTCGCATGCTTACTGGCTAGTATTAAAGTAGGCTTCTTTCCAGTATGCAATGGAAACGTCTCATGCAACGCATTAGATCCAAGAGTGGCAAGTATACGTTAAAACAGCTCAATAACAAGCTCACCTGCTCAACAGCATCATTGTTGTGGCTTCGTCGAGAGCATCCCTGTTATCACTCAAGAACGCCCTAAACTCTTGCACCAATTTGTTGTACTCTTCATGCTTAAGTCCATCTTGTATATCCTCAGCCACAACCTCCTTAGCAGGTCCTACTCCGTACTTCTTTTGTAGTTCAACACTTTGCAGCAAAATATAGTTGATCTGGTGCTCACAAGTAAAGGTCGCAAATACATCAAGATCTGCTTGTTAAGGTAGTTTGATCTAGTAGCAGACAGATGGAAAGCTGCAATTAGAAACGATGACCTGCTCCAAGCTCATCAGCATAGACTACCATCTAGTTGCTCAGCCCATCAGCACTACCATAGTGCACAATGATAAGTTGTGAATGTATACCTTGTCAAGATAAAGCTCTACAGTCCAGGTAGCTACCATGGTTATCTGGGTTCTATCCTGAGGCACATTAGCAATCAAGAGCCACATGAGGGGTCGTTGGGATCTCACAACAGTGATAAGAAGAACACAGCAACCCTTAAAGAAGGACTCACCTCTTTTGCAAGGTGATCAAGCTTATATAGCAGGAAGTTCCGCAATGCATCCTGTAAGACAGACATGAAATCTGTCAGCTACGGATATGAGAGACACGTATGAACTCTAGAACTAGAGGAGAAATTCGAGCTTATGACAAACAAATGCTCAGCTTCAATCCTATGTCAGGGTTAGCCTTGAGAAAGGGGTTGGCACTTGACCACTAACATACACAATGCTTCAACGATAGCTAACTTGCAAACTTGCAAATGTCAGCAAGAGGCGGATGTGAGTGACAGAAATTCCTATTAGCTAAGGCCTTCTGCAGAAACTGTTACCTGTGCCTGTACTGCTATGAATTTGAGTGTAATCTCTTCAAAGGTTGCGGAGCTGCCTATCTGGAAAGAGGAAGTATGCATTACAGTTACTGCTTCCTGCTTACAGACTTGCTGCTGAATTATCAATAACAGCTACTTGACGAAGCCCTGATCCTAATTGTCATAACGAACACACAAGAGCAAGGGCATACTGCAACCTCTACATTGATCAGGCATACAATTGACGATGGCGCATTCACTGTAGTCCTAGACAGTCGAGCTGATTACTTTGGCATAAAAGGAGGCTGCTCTGTCATAATCTCCCTGAGCGAAGGCCTCTTCTGCCTGTGAGCAAGGGCACAATATATCAGCACCTTGGTAGCACGACTGCTCAATTAGATCCTCTCAGAGATACCTCCCCGTAAGTCAAAACATCCCCCATCTGTACAACTGTCCAAATGAGTAATAGGTCTTGTAATCAAAGGATCAACTCCTGCAGCCTTCACATTATTGTGACATGGCATACAGATACATCAAGGTGCTAGCAGGTGCCTAAAGGCTCACAAGTCATGGTGTGCAGTGCACATTATGGCCCCACGAGGTCACCAGCATGATATCATGAGCCAGACATTTGCTAAGTAGAGATTCCTCCATTGATTGAAGCGATATACCTGCGCCAAATTGACTTGATCTCTTTGTGCATCACTACGGCAGTGACTTAAGGCTGCAGCGTACTCCTTGCGTAGAAGGTGCACCCTCCACATATTTCTGGCCTCGTCGGTGGACGAGATCTGTGATACTAGTTGCCCAACACATGACCCATTATTGAGATGCCTCAGTCAACCACCATCACAGATTGGCCACACTTGACGCCTAACAATGAAGTAGCAGGTCAAATGTATGTTCTCTTCTGACACAATACAAGAGGCATCTATAGTTAAAGAGATCGTTACTTGGATGGAATATTACATATTCAAATCTCTGTGCATCACTGAAGACACAAGAGGTGTACCTCGTACAATGACGTTTCACTGAAGGCGTACACTGTGCCAGCAGCAGGATCTTCTGTCAGTCCCAACATGCCCTTGGGCCCGACCTCCAGTCTTGCTCCAAAAACTTCGACTTCGACCACTGCCTGGTTCACCCTGTTCACAACCTGAGGTCACCAGTTATAAATCATAAGTCATCTGCAACCCCTGCGAAGTACTGATGTAAGGTATTGCAGACATGTGGTTGAGCACCTTTGAGGTCAGGTGCTCGCTCTAGAAAAGATCTAAACACTAAAGATGAGAGATGACCTGCAACCGAGTGTACCCTCTGATAATATCACAGAAGTACAGACCCCGAGAATTGAAGTCAACAGCGAATAGCCACTGCCTTTCCCAACAAGGAGATGAACATGTTCACCTTCAGTTTATTTGGGAAGAGAAGCAAGAAGTGGTACTCAGTGACAGCGAGGGAGAGGGGCCTGCTATTGGTGGTGCAGGTAGGGGAACTGTGCTCGTCAGAAGCAACAGCGATATCCTCCAACTTTGAGTACTCCAGCAACCACTTACTTTCTACATAAGCAAACTCCTCAATGCCAGTGGAAGCACTGCAAAGGATAGCGATAAGAAGCAAGTCAGTGAGCAACTCATCTGCTTACGTCACCTCAGCACCCAGAGTCTGCGGCCGGCAAAGTAGAATGCTCTGCAGAGACAAGGCAGCACAGTGTCACTGTCTGCAGAGGGTCCTTGCAAGTGCACCGAGGAGGCACCTGATTGGAGACAGCGTGAGATGACCATGGAGGATGCCGGGCCCCGCTAGCCAGGCGAACTGCTCCGGCCGCCTTCGAGCTTTGCCAAAAAAGTGCAGCTCGCTGCAAGCAGACACATACTTGCTGTTGGCAATGAGGCTATGTAATAGTCGTTGGCTCTCTCCTCTTCCATTTTACCAGACAGCAAAATCTGCCGACAAGTCTTACTAAAGTCAAGTCTTACGATGCCCTTGAGAGTGGAGCTGCTAGAAGTCAGTGGATGACAGACTACGTCCTTGAAGGATTTTCACGAGAGACCTGGCATTGTAGGTGCTCGGAAGCTCTGTATATCGGGGCAGCTGAGTAGAGTATGGAGTGAAGACAGCCTGCTCCGTCAAAAGCAGCCGGTAAAGATAATAAGCAGAGCATCTGTAGTGCTGCTTGAATCATCACAGCCTCTATGTCCTATTGTAAACACCAACGGCACAATGCAAAGACAAAGCGGTAGGTGTAATTAAGAACCTGATCAATAAGACCCTTGACAATCGCAAGATCAGAGTTGTACACCTTAGACCTCATACATGTCAGATAGTCAGAAGAAATTATTGCAAAATGAAATGGATGGATGCTCTGCTGGAGCAAACAGCTTGACGGTAAGACAGCTCCATGAGCAACCTACCTCCAGAGTTCCTACTCCAGTGAAGACATAGAGTCTTGTGGGAGTCACTGCCATCACAAAGTAGCGAAGATTTGGTGCTGTCCCTGTAGTCTCCATCTACAAACCCCGCAGCTCCAGAAGCTCAAATCACTGCATCTTGCTGATAATTTTCTTGCCATATTTCCCTCTTCAACTTTTGGATGCCGCAAAGAGACAGTAAGGGTGCGAATCTGGCTTGGATGTTAGAGGCTTGCATTGAGCCACAAATACTAAGAACGCGGGTAAAAGAAGCTGGTCAGCACCTGCACATCTGAAAATGGCTCTCTGTTTTCGCCTGCCGGCTCGTAAAGCAAACGCACGTACTTCTCCCTCTTCTCTCGCTCCTCGATGAGCAGCTCTAGCAATTGACCTTCCTCCGTTGCCGCTACAATCTCCCTGGTGCTGACTGACCACACATCAAGTCTGCGGAGTTATACACTAAAGGTGCAGAACATCTGTCCTGATCTGATCAGTCACATCCTCTGTTTCAGGAATCTATTGTTCGAATGCAGAGGAGCAAGGGAGCCCATGCTGTACCATCAGATGCCTGCTGCCTGTGCCAGGCAATGGCGTTGAGGTTGAGACCCTTGAGGCGGCTGATGGGCCTGCCGGCAGTCCACCTCGCATGCACATATACAGCTTCTCCACCGGCCAGAGCAGCAATGGTGTGCCTTCCGCTGGGGTCCAGGAAGATGTGGCGGACTGCCGGCGAGTCCGAGCTTCCCCTCGAATGGCTCAAGCTGATATCTGCCAGGAATTGCGAAGCACTGACCATGACTCTGCTACTCTAGCAAGCCTCAGCCGCGTCAATCCCAAGATCACTTATCTCATTGGTCGTCATGGCAGAGCCGCAACAAAAGAGTGGCACAAGGACTTGCATAGCCGCTCTGTGTTACCAATGGTTTGTGCACAGATGCACATTCGCCTCACCTCTCGCTTCGCCAGTTGAGAAGTCGAAGCGGGCGAGCCAGCCGAGGGAGGTCCCAACCACGACGGTGTTGTTGCCAGCGGCGGCGCACGTGACGAGACCGTGGCCCTGCGCAGCGTCCCGCTCCAGCATCTCCACGCCAAAGATGGGGCTCTGCTCCGGCCGCAGCGCCGGCGCAGCCTGAGGCCGCCACAGCAACGTCGCGTTGCTCAGGCAAGCGTGGCCAAAAGCGGTAACGTCCTTCTGGCCATGGCCAGCAAGGTAGGCCAGCAAGAGGAGCCTGGCGGATCAGAGCGCCTGCCTTGATGCCAGCAGCATCCTCCGCGAAGCTCCGGCCCGAGCCTCCAGGGGCGCCGAGGCCGCCGTGGGAGCCCGCATGGCGGCCCCCGCCGCCGCCGTCGTCGTCGCCACCGCGGCCGTCGCTGGCCTCCCAGTCCTCGAGCATCCCGGCGCGCTCATGAGCTGCCGCTGGACCTCGGCGGCGGTAGCGGCGGCCGAGAGCAGGACCTTCCAGACAGTCAAGCCCTAGACAAGACAAGGCTCGCTCCCGCCGCCGCCGGCACCTAGGCCGCCGCGGCCTGCGCCGCCATCGCCGGCGCAGTCGCCGTGCCAACTAGCTGCTGCAACGGGAGTGCGAGAATATTTGCATACCAATTGGATTTAACGGCACGGGCCTGAGCCCCTGGGTAATGCATTGGGCAGTGCTCAGGAACTGGAGTCGACAGAAGCCACTGGTGGCAGGAATCCCATGGCCGCCGCCCTGCGCGCCTGCGCCGGCCCCGCCGCGGCGGCGGCGGCGGCGGCGGCGGCGGCTGCGCTGCTGCCTCGTCCTCTTGCCNCCTCTTGCGCGCGCGGCCGCGGTGCCGGGGCAAGCGACGGCTGCCGCGGGCGTCACCACCATGGACGCCCAAGCTCCGTCAAAGGTGAGACGAGCAATTGCTGCCGCACTTGGCGGCAGCTGCCCTGGTGCTAAATCGGAGCTGTGCTTCGAAGCTGCAGTGGCATATCTGCAGCTGATAAATTCTGCCGAGCTGCTACATCAGCTGTGGTTCTGCCGCTCTTGTTGGGTCGCCATGGCCTGGAAGGATTGCATAAACGATCGTTTAAACGCTGCTTGACTGACTGATGGCTTCCGTTATGCAGGCTGATGAACCACTGCCTGAGCTGATGGTGAGGAATTGAGCAGTGGCTTTCATCTGCCTGCTCGTATTGGCACAGAAATGTATTTCAACTTTCAATCAGTGGCAGCTCAGCTCTGCCATCTCCTGACTGATGGGAGCTTGCCGCTTCAATGCCTGCTTCTTTTGCTTCAATCACCCGCAGTTCTTACATGATAGACTATTTGTTCAGCCAGGTCAGCTTAGTTTGAGTAATCATGAGATAGTGCTCGAACACTACCTGGACTCCAGTTGCTGATGTGTGTGCATATTGTGACTGCCCCCTGCCACTCTTGTCAAAGTCATGGCTGCCAACTGCTGAGTTGCGATCTTGACAACAACTTAAATAAGATGACCTGACAGCAATTGTTGTCGAGCCCTTGCCAATCTTCTGTAGACTGAATTTATGGTGGACATCAAGTGTGAGGGTTGTGTGAAGTCAGTACGGACCAAGCTTGAATTGCTTGAAGGTGAAGTCCAAGAGCTACTAGCTTCTCTTGAGATATTTGTGATGTTGTGATGAGCTTGTGAAGTGGTCAATGACAGGGCTTGTGCTTGCAGAGAAACTGAAAGCTCATACAGCTTCCTGACGAGCTTCTGTGCTTCGTCTTTACACAGGTGTGCAGCACGTAGACGTCGACCTGCCCAACCAGGTCGTGAGAGTGCTGGGTACCAGCACCCTTACGAGCTTAACCAGTGCGCTGGAACAGAGTGGAAGGAAGTCAAGGCTCATTGGGCAGGGCTCTCCGGCAGGTGCTTCACATACCAACTCTTCTATCAGATATTACGCCTAACTGCACCATCACGAGCATAACAAGTGCTCTAGAGCACAGCAAGTGCGCTAGAACCAAGTGGAAGGAAGTCAAGGCTCATCAAGCAGGGCTTTTCAGTAAATTACACTTATTATTTCATTCACTA
The DNA here is from genome assembly GCA_009602725.1 of Spirogloea muscicola. NCBI lineage: Eukaryota > Viridiplantae > Streptophyta > Zygnematophyceae > Spirogloeales > Spirogloeaceae > Spirogloea > Spirogloea muscicola. Next base: position 321,058 of record WELB01000035.1, read on the forward strand.
CTACACCTGTGATGTAGTAGCGTTAAATGCTTTTAAGCAAGCACTGTGCTCCTGTGTTGATATCTTTGTTCTCAGACGTTACGAAGTTTCTAATGCACTCCCCCTGATGCCATCCTTGTGCAGAGCTTGCTCTTAGTTCAGCTGTTGCAGAGTTCAAGGGGCCCAGAGTCTTCGGTGTTGTGCGATTTGCACAAGTGAGTCAAGAGCAGGTACGGTTGGAAGCCACAATCGATGGCCTATTTCCAGGCAGTCACAGCTGGTCCATCAACGAGTACGGTGATCTCACAAAGGGGGCAGCAAGCACAGGCGGCCTTTACAAGGGGGTCAATGGCTGTGAGGTTGGGCTCCTCCTTGTAAAACTGCACTGGGGCACCTGTTTGTTGAGATACAGTGCTCTTCGACTCCTACAGCTAGCTTTGCACACATCATGCTCATGATGGTGGAAATTTTGTGCTTGGCTTTGTTACCTGCAAAGCATCATCGACAAGTCTTGTTCTGAAATGTGCTACTGTTGAGCATCCCCTTTTGTCATCACATGTGCTGGCAGGAGGAGAGGCTTGGTGACCTTGGCAGCCTTGTGGTTGATACGAAGGGTCATACTGAGACGTCCTCGGCGAAGGGGATGCTAAAAGTCTGGGATTTGATTGGCCGGGCTGTCGTCATCCAAGATGGCAGCCACAATGAGGATGCAGTGGCAGCTGTGATCGCCAGAAGCGCTGGGGTCGGGCAAAATTACAAGCAACTTTGCACCTGTGATGGCACAATCATCTGGGAATCTACCCCCAGTGATTACTTTCAGGCTTGATTTTGCTGTCTCTCTGACATTTGAGATACCGAGTTCAACATGTACATACATGTTCCACATTCATGGTCTTGCTCTGTTTTCCTTGTTGTGCATCCTCTAACATCCTTCAGAGGTCTTGTGGAGCATAATAAGCTACTTGGATCACGTGTTAATCAAGTTCCACCATGCTGCAACACTTGCCAGACAAATGACTTGTCCTTGGATGGCATGTTCTCCTATGACGTCAGCAGATTGCAATCAATACACTCGTTGCCGTCCATTGCTGGCAGCAATACTTGCTTACCTTCTGCAGAGGCTTCCATGCAACCTGCTAGCAAGTCCGAAGGCTGTCTTGCAACCAATCTACGATTTCCTCGCGAAAAGGTAAGGTGTGTCCACCATCATGCTCCACCTGGTAGTCAGTGCAGGTGCCACAGCAAGTGAGTCCAATAAGCAGCAGTTCCAAGTATACTTGAAGGGCAAGATGCCACAACGTGCACAACGTCGTGCACAAACGTGGTGCACAGCCTAGCAGGTGCTCTATGCCTCTTCAGTATTTGCGGAAGGCATCTTCAGGTTGTACCTTTTTGGTAAGCCCTCTTGATGCCTCCCGGAAGTAGCCAAAAAGCTCCAGGCTGTGCTCGGGAAAGACGACCTGGTCCTGGAGGCCGATGACGTGCAGCGACCTGACGCCGTGCAGCAGGCCCGACCGGTAGGCCGGCTGGAGGTGGGGGGACTGTGAAACTCTTCCAGAGCACAGAACCGAGACGAGTGGCCGGATGTCCAAGCTGGCGCTCACCGCGGCGGTGCACATGAGCCCCGCCATTGTGGCACCTTGCGAGAAGCCCAGCACGCCTGCATGTGGATGCCACAGTCTGCACATTTCAATGTGCTGCAGGTCCTGCAAGGACCAAATAGGTTGTGCAAGTGCAGCCGCCGAAGAAAGCCAGGAAGAATCTACTTTCCAAACCTTTGACTAATGCGTTGCTCTTTCAAGTACTGCTTTGCGCTTGCTAATCAGGCTTTTAAAATTTGAGTATTGACCTAAGTTTGGATGTTGTGTCTCGGCACAAGGACAGTGCCAATTGTCTACTGCACCAGGAATAACTGCAACAATTGCAGGTAGACCAAGTGGCGACTGGCCCCTGCTTGCTGCTGATACGCTGCATCTTAAGAAAAACCAGCTGTACTCAATTATCACCAAATGCTGTTCTTGAGTGGCAATGGAGCGCGTCACTCACCAGCGAAAGGGCCCTGCAGGCCGCACCATCAAAGCGGTCGTGTGAGAGTCAAATGGCAGATATAGTCGACAGACAGACGTGGCGGCGAGGAGGCGGGAGCCACACCTTGCGGCGGTTGGTGCTATGAAGGAGCTCGAGCGAGCGCGCATAAGCCGCCTCCTCAGCCTCGAGCGCCGCCCTCTGCAAGAACCAGGCACGGTAGCCTTCGGCGAGGTCGCCGCCAAACTCCACAGCCAGGTGCAGGCCCCGGAGCGACCTGGTCAGCCCATTGCCCGTCGCTGCCACCGTCGACGATGGCACCCTATGGTCGGCTCCTGACTGAACGGCTCTGCTTCCGCAGGCACGGTCTTCTGCATGGTGGTCCGCCAGCTGAGGGCCGGCTCCACAAGCGATCCGGCGCCTTGGGGCGCTGCTGGCGAGGGCCTGTCCGAGCTTGTCACTGTCACTGAGCTTTACGGCGTGGCAGTCGCCAGATACTGCTCGGGATGGCGCAGCGCCAATGTCAATGCAGGCGGGCGGCCACCGCTCGCGGCCTGGCATGCCAGCAAGCAGCCTCCCACTGGCCGCAGATGACCCCAGCCGCACCACGGGCTCCACCACATTGGGCGCCGAGACAAACACTGCGGCGGCGGCGGCGGCGGCGGCGGCGGTTATGGGAGAAGGGACTGCGCCTTCAGCTGACATCGAGTACTATAGCGGCCAATTGGTCAGCGGCCGTGACATGCAGCGGCCACTGCTGCGGCCACGGCGGCGGCCGAGGAGGAGCTCGCAGCGGCTCACCGGCGTCCGCGACGCCCTCCAAGGCCGAGGTGATGGCGCCCGCGCGCTGCGCGAAGACCTTCCCGTTCTGCGGCGGGCGGCGGCGGCGGCATCCGCGGCGGCGGACGAGTCACTTGCCCCGCCAGCCAACGAGCTCGGCAGCGACGGCGGAGTCCTGGTGGCGCGACGGCGAGCGAGACGCGCCAGGCCATGGGCTCAGGATTCGGGCTTTGGGGTTTAAGGGCCACCTGGTAGAGGCCGTGCAGGCACAGGAGGCGCGGCAGCGTGCGGCCGCCGGCCATCCGTACGCCGCCGCAGCCTCATGCCCCTCCCCGCCGCCGCCGCCGTCACCGTCGCCGTCAGCCCCGCCGTCAACGCCGCCGCCGTCGCCGGGCTCGCGAGTTCCGCGGCG
>WELB01000035.1:324424-335243 GCA_009602725.1 Spirogloea muscicola
TTTTTTTTTTTTTTTTTTTTTTTTTTTTTTTTTGATGCGCCGGCGCTCGGGCGGAGGGGCAGGCCCCCGGAGGCTGCGCGCAGGGGCCGGAGGGCAGCGGCGGCGGCGGCGGCGGCGCCGATGCTGAGCTCGCTCGGGCAGCAGATCTCCGACGCCTTCTTCGCCAGCCTCGACCAGGCGGGCTGCCTCCGCCTCGACACGTTCGACTCCGAGTGAGCGCCGCCGCCGCCGCCGCTGCCGCGGGCTACGGCGCAGCGAGCGGCTGGCCCTCGACTTGCCCCGCGAGCGGCGGCTTTGAGGCCGTGCGCTGGTCCTGATATCGTGGCGCGGGCCGGCCCTCGCTCCGCCGCCGCCGGGGCAGCTCCGAAGGCGGCGACGACATGGCGCCGGCGGCCGCGGCGGGCGCCGTCTCCGCGTCAACGGCCACGCTGACCGGCTTCGACAGGTTCCAGCGTCACAACCCGCGCACGGACCTCTTCGAGGCGCTGCGCTTCCACCACGTGGAGTTCTACTGCGGCGACGCGACGTGCACGTACCAGCGCTTCGCCACCGGCCTTGGCATGCGCCTCGTCGCCAAGTCCAACCAGACGACGGGCAACCAGGTGAGTGGCGGCTCGCCGCCAGGCCTGGCCACTCCTGCTTGCCGCAGTGAGGCGCTTGCAGGCTGAGTCGCTCCGAGAGCACGGCGAGCCAGCCTAGTCGGGCTGTTGCCCCTAGCTCTGAAGTCCATTGGTCTTAGAGGTATTGGTGTGAGAGGTTGTCATTGTGGAGATTGCAGAGGGCTGACAGCAATTCAACGCGTGAAACTGCTTGCAGACGTACTGCAGCTACGTCCTGCAGTCCAATGACCTCGTCTTTGTCTTCACCGCGCCGTACTCCAGCAAGATTGACCAAAGCTCTACAAGGATGCCGCACCCTGCTTTCCAAGCCGACGATGCGCGGCGGTTCTTTGCGACACATGGGCTTGGCGGTCAGGTCCTCGATTCTCAAAGCAGTCTCCCTCCTGCTAGTCTGCCCCCCTTGAGCATGCCGTCTATCTCTCTGTTTTGAACTTACAGCTGCTTACACATGCTCACATGCACAACAGACTTTTCTTCTACTAGGGCCTTCGCATTGCAACTTGCGACTGAATCATCTAATCTGACTAGTCAATGGTGTTCCTTGACCTTGCAGTGAGAGCCATTGGCTTGCTTGTGGGGGACGCGGCCGTTGCATACGAGGAAAGCATCGCGAATGGGCCGGTTGGAGTTCTTGCACCGCAGACACTGGCGGACAACACTAGTCAGGAGGAGGTGACTATTGCTGAGGTCCACCTATACGGCGACGTCGTACTGCGGTACATAAGCACTGGGACCTTTCGAGGGCCGTTCCTGCCCAACTATGAGTCTGTCGATTCGCAACCGCTCTGCTATGGCCTCACGCGGCTTGATCACGCCGTGGGCAATGTGCCGGACCTCAAGGAGACAATCGACTGTATTTCACGATTTACGGGCTTCCACGACTTTGCCGAGTTCACGGCCGAGGATGTTGGCACAATAGACAGTGGACTCAACAGCAAGGTGCTAGCCAGCAACAATGAGATGGTCATCCTCCCCGTCAACGAGCCGACTTTTGGTACCAAGCGCAAGTCCCAGATACAGGTGAATTGGCTTGGCGCGCTTCCATTGCAGTGTCTGGGGCAGGAAGGTTTGGTTCGCATGCCTGTTGGTAGGTTGCTTGGTGCTTCACTAAGATGGTGCTCTTTAAGATCCTCACAAACAGCAACAAGAGATGCAGCTGCAGCTTGTGTGGTGAGATTCTTCTCCATCTCTGAGTGGCAGACGTACCTGGAGCACAATGAGGGGCCAGGTTTGCAGCACCTGGCGCTCAAGTGCGTGGACATCTTCGCCACATTGCGCAAGATGCGCGCTCAGACTCACATTGCGGGCTTTGACTTCATGCCGCGCCCCTCTGACAAGTACTACGAGGAGCTGCCGCGAAAGGTGGGCAATGATCTCACAGAGGCGCAGCTGGCTGAGGCGAGAGAGCTTGGCCTGCTGGTGGACAAAGACGACCAGGGCATTCTCCTGCAAATCTTCACCAAGCCGCTGGGAGATAGGTGAGCTGGGTGACGGGTGAATGTCATGGTCAAGCGCGTTTGGCTTTGTCAGCCCTGAATAATAAATAGGTGTCGGAATTGCTTATGAAAAGCTGGCTTATCTTGATTGTGCAGTTGATTCTGTGCCTTGCTCGCGAGTACCACAAAGTTGCAATGTATGTATGCCACTTGTCTGCAGAGGAACGTAGTAATTCATACTGACACACCACATCTTGTATCTCCTAGGCCAACTATCTTCATCGAAGTCATCCAGCGCATTGGCTGCATGGAGAAGAGTGCCTCTGGTGAGGAGTATCAGAGGGGGGGCTGCGGCGGCTTTGGAAAGGGCAAATTCTCGGAGCTCTTCAAGTCTATCGAAGACTACGAGCGAACACTGGATGGCGTTCAGGCAAAGTAGTCGGAAGCTTCCATTTATGTGCGTTCATTGCTCGCCTGTTTCTGCCTTCCCTAAGACTAATTTTGATGAGCCTGATTCGACATTCGACATTCGACATCATATGCTGACGCTAGCCTGGGCTGGTTGCTAGTAGGTGCAACAAATTGTCAGCTATTGTCTCAGTGACAGGAAATCACTGGTCTGTTTGTAGATACTGTGAAGTCCATTTGTAGACACTGTTGAGTGTAAACCCTTTGCATGACCAGTACATTAAGACTGTGCTCCGTGTCAACACGGCCTGGTGTATTTGTACCGTACTTGGAGGATTTCTTGAGCTTACAGTTCAATGGATTGCACATGAGTTTGTACGGATAACACAGAGCTCACATACAGAGCTAAATTCTGCCTTGAGCACCTGCGTGCATCTGCCAATCAGCAAGCAACATGCCATCCTAATTGGCAAATGCTTGCTTTGTGAAGCCTCTCTATTGGTCTCTCCTGGCTTTTCAGGAGCATGCCTTGTATCATTCAAGCAGGAGTATCAAACAATGGGCAACTACTCTACAATCTCTCTTAAGTGGCTCAGCATGTTGTCCTGCTTCGCCACAATCAATCTGAATTAAGGAGCATAGGAGCATAATAGTGCCAGTCTGTACAAGGGATAAGGTGGGAGAAGCCAAGGCGACCTCCTATACAGGTTGTACGTAGGTGTCGAGGCGGTTTGCCCAGCCATCAAGCCACCGAACCTCGCCGCGGTTCGACGGAGAATTGGCAACACGCTGGCAGAGCACGCGCTTGCCGGCCGCTACAAACGCCTCTTTGGCAGAACCCTCACAACTTCTGCTGGAGCGGCCGTCCTTCCAGGCGTCGCCCATGGCCTGCAGGACTTGCAGCAGGCCCCAGCCAGCGCCTTTGTACTGCTCAGAGCCCTGAGTGCCCTCGCCCTTGAAGTTGACATAGTCCATGAGGACGTATAGCCCCATGGGCTCAGCTGCAAGGTGGAACCAATGACCTCTGTCAATCAAAGTCGACAGAAAGCAGAACCAGATACGACACAACTAGCATAGAAAGACTACTGAAGACGTGGTAAGACTGGCTTCCACGATTTCTGATACAGAATAAAGACTGATGCCAAGCTCAAGGACTTTCGAGGTAACCCCATGACGCTTACCTGCAACGCTGAGGAAACGGTCCCGGATGGCCCGCCGCTCAGCTGACGAGACGCTGCTCACCATCTTGGGCAGCGCGCCCGCCAGGCGACGGGTCATGAAGTGGCACTGCAGCGGCACTGTGGCTGCCAGCAGCTCGCGCAGCTCCACCATGCGCTCCGAGTGCCGCGCCGCATCGAATTCCTCCTTGCTGCTCACACTTGGGAAGCAGCCCGTCTGAGTCACCACTCGAGGACCTCATTAATTCTCAGCAATGAGACCAAGCTGACGTGGGAGCGAGATCAGCTACCTCCTCCAGGGGCAGGGCGGCGTCCGGCGGCGCCCGGCGAGCCAGTCGGGCACGTCGACGCCAGGCTGCTCCCTGAGGTATGCAATGAGCGCCGGGAAGCTCTCCTCGTACGGGCCCCGGTGCCACTGCGGGTACCTGCAAGGCGCAGCACAGGACCGCGAGACGTCAGCGCAGCAAGCTGGAGCCAACTGGGGCCCATCTCCACGACCACCATCGACTGAGATGCGGATCCTTTGCGGCACCACTCGAGTCCTGCTACCACAGTCTCACCAGATGCAGTGGCCGATGCCGAGCGAGGCAAAGTTCTCGCCGTGGTTCCACGCGGTGAGCCCCGCGATCGTGCCGCCGCACTCGTTGCGCCAGATGCGGTCGCCGATGGCGCAGACCTCGGGTGGCGAGAGGCGCGCCGCCAGGGAGCCGGTGGACGCCGCGGCGGCGTCCTCGGGGTCCGCCTGGGGCCTGCGCCACGGCCAGCCGTGCTCCAGCGTCCGCAGCCGCAGCTCGGCGCTCGGCGGCGGCGCCCGGCCCTCCAGCGCATCTGCACACAGACAATGCGCCGGATTCAGTGGCGCAATCCATGGCCACAGCGGCCGCGGCTAACGACGGCGGTGGTCGTGGGTGGCGACCGGGACCTGGGGTGGAGGTGAAGAAGGCCGGGAGGAGCGGCAGCGCGGCCGGGAAGCACTGCAGCGCGGCGAGGGTGCTGGAGCGCAGGCCCCGCGGGCCGCCGCCGCCGTCGTCCCGGGCGCTGCGCTGCGAGCCCGGCGCCGGCNGCTGAAAGAAGAAAGTGCTCGCCCATTAAGGATAGGGGCTGGAATAGCCAGCCCAAAAAAGAATGAACAGAGTACGAGAAGGGGGCCAGGGGAAGCGCTAAGGAAAACAAGCACACAAACAAACAAAGCAGAAAGACGTGGCTCTCTCAATGGGGGCAAGGGCTGCGAAAAGCCAGCCCGAAAAGAATTGACAAAGGTTCGAAGGGGCCATATGACGGAGGGGCCTAAAGCGCTATGTCAGAACGGGAGGAGGGTGGACCACTCAGTAGCTACGAGTGAGGAGCCTCAAACCCGACAGACCAGCTGCCGGAGAACAATCCCATTGACGAAAGCCACAGGCTGCAGTGAGAGCACGGCCAGCACGCAGATGCAAGGCGTGGGCCATGGACCGCTGGAGAGAAGCCCCCCGCTGGAGGGAGATTGATAGACGCATGCGATAGACTTGGGCCGACCAGCCAGCGGCGTTGAAGTCAGCCGGCTCACCTCGCCTGCGCCACACAGCGCGGCGCGCAAGCCTGGCTAGCAGGTCGAGCCAAGGGCCGGATGGGCAAAAAGCAAGATACTAATTGCAAAAGAAGGGAGCTCTTTATGGAAGTGAGCTCTTCCCAAAGGGGGGCGGGGGCGCTAAAAAGCCAGCCCATAATGAATAAGGTCCACAGGAAGGAATGGCTCGCCCAAGAGAAGAGGCCAGCCCAAAAGAAATGGACAATAATGTAAAGAGCATGCTGGGTAGAAAAACTACACAGCTAGACACGATATGTCGCCGAGGGAAGCTCAGTACCCACGTACCCAAAGGGCCGAAACGTCCTAAACCACACAGCTATGCAGGAGACCACAGCGGAGGGGATCTTAGTAACCCCCAATCAGCAGCTGCAATTCGCAATAACTCGCAGCCGAGAAAGAGGCACCCCGACAAGAGCCAGAAGTAGCAGCCAAAGCGCGGCCTGCCTGCAAATTGCACTTGCTTAAGCCTGGTAACAATGTAAGGAAACGTTTTGAGCTGGCCGTTCACAGTCGCCTTCTCAAAGAGAGCTTCGATCCTCTGCTTCCAGCTTGCCAACGTCGTCCAAGGGGCTTTTTGTGGATGTAGTGGCTGGACTTATTGACCTGAGCGCAGAGCTGTGTTCCGATGGCGGCACAGCGAGCAGGCTGACTTCAATGTCCCTGGCTCGGTAGCGCAGGTGAGTAATGTGCGCCACTCCACTTCTACCATAGTTCATGGCCCACACCTTGCATTTGCAAGCTGCATCTGTAAGCTGGCCGTGCTCTAGCTCCCGCTCTGGCTGTTGGCAAGGGGGATGCTATTCAGTCTGGAAGAGCTTACTTCTTGGCCGGCAAGGAGCGCAAATGTGCGGACTACCCTGCCGTTGCTGCTGCGAAGGGCCCAGTAACTTTTAAGACCGGCTATGCCGTGAAGGTGGCCGAACAGAAGAAGTTGCACTAGTACAAGGACCACCCGGCGGGTGATACCGCCTGGCCCGCGCCCGCGCGCCCCGCGCGCCTTCTCTTGGGCTGTCCATTCCTTTGGGCTGGCCTTTCCTCAACCTCCTCTAGCAGCTCCACAAGCGGTACCGGTCGAGTCGACATGGCCCCCATCAGCACGGCTCCCCCCGCTCTGTGGCACCTCCGGCCCTCCTAGTATTGGGCGTCTTTTCATGTAGCCACATTCTTTGCGCTGCATTCTTTGCACTTTCTGCATTTTCTGCCTGAACAATGTAATGGCTTGAATTGGCCTCGCTTTGATTTCATGCGCACCGCGCGCCTTCTCTCTCTCTCTCTCTCTCTCTCTCTTCCGGTAGAGGGCGTTGGCTGTGATTGGCCAGACAAAAAAGAAAAGTATGACCAGAGCCAGAAGTGGCCAGAAAAAGAGAGAAGTGCTCGCCCAATGAAGGTAGGGGCTGGGAAACGCCAGCCCAGAAAGAATGGACAAGGTCCAAAGAGCCAGAAGGTGCCTAAGACCACACAGCTAGACACGAGACTACCGCAGATGGAAGCTTAATCACCACGAGTGAGCAGTAGCAAGTCGGAATAGCTAGCAGCTGGGAAAGAGGCACTCAGCCTGCACCCGGATGCAGCAGCCATAGAGGTGCCTGCTCGCAAGTGGACTGCGTGAGCCAGGGACGAAGTGTATCGAATGCGCCTGGCCGTCTCGCTGCAGAGGTCCATGGCCCGGGCGCTGCACCTTCGTGCCGGCAGAGCCCTCGCTGCTGCCTCTGGCTCTGGCCAGGGGACCCATTTCCAGGAGCCCAGCTTCTCTGATCTGCGGCTGCTTAGCAGGGGTTACTGAGTGTCTCGTAGCAGCTTTGTTTCTGTTACTTAGCGCTTCCCCTGGCCCCCTTCTCGTACTCTGTTCATTCTTTTTCGGGCTGGTTGTTCCAGCCCCTATTCTCAATGGGCGAGCACTTTCTTCACCGGTAGGTCGCCGCCGCCGGCAATGGGGCGCCGGGGGGCCCACCAACCGCCAACCGCAGGTATCACAAAAGTCCGCTCCTGTTGCCCACGCCGAGCCAGCCGATAGAGAACTTTGCGTCCGGTGAAACTGCTGCCACTTTTCGGCGCATTATCTACCGGGTTGACAACCTGGGTTGAGCCATTTACTCTGCGATGGCAGGACGAGGATTTCTGCTTGAGCAGCGAAATGAAGATACTTCACGATGAGAGGAAGGCTTCTTAAAGAGAGAGAAGCAGGGGTTAGCAGGAGTTACTGAGTGTTTCGTAGCTGCTTCATTCCATATGTGCTAGCTTTCGCGATTCCCTTGGCCCCTCCGACCTTCATTCATTCTTTTCTTGGGGCTGGCCTCTCCCAGCCACCGCCCTCTCATGGAAGCTTGTTTCATCCTCTGAGGAAGGATTAAGGCCTTTGTTTGTTTGAAATGTACGAAAACTCGTCTTCCAGGAGGAGCCCAGGGTATGATGCCAATCTCATGACCACCTCTTGACCTGAATATGAAGTGAGACACCCTACCTTTGTACATCGGCATAAAGTATTAGACCTATAGTCTTGTTCTTTGTTGGCTCCTCTGAGGGGCTACCTCGCAGAAGCTGCTAAATTTGCTGCATCGACCTCTTGCTTGTGGGTTGTAGCTGGCCACTCAGCCTTACATCCCCCCTTGAGGGAACATCAAGGACACACCAATCAGTCTGAATGTCATCAAGTATACAAAGTGGATGTTCATCATCCATTTACTCTTAAGTTGGCAGCTTATGCTTCCGTTGAAAGCGCTCTGCAAATTGGCTCAACAGTAGCCCTTGTCTGAAAGATTGGTATTCCTCCTCACTTGTCTGCGCCACATGAGTGCAGAATGCTTTGTCTGTCAAAGCTAAGTACTTCATGGGGAATGCGCCCCTTGGGAGCCTCTTGAGAGACACGAGGAACTTGTGGCGTGGCTTGATTCGTTGCTCCAAGGAGAGGCTGAAGTATGCTGGATAGCTGACAACCACTTTCAATTCGCATTTCAGCTCGTCAAGGAGGTAGTCCAGTTTTGGTTGTAGCGTGTTTGAGACAGACAAGGAGAAAATCTGCAGTCACAAAGGCGCCTCCACTTAGCACTATGGCATGACCCATAACTTGATGCAGACAGGACAGGCTGTGGTGCTGCATAAGGGCACCTGGTCATGGTGATTTACACTAATTCAAATGATGGTGGTGATGGTTGGTAAGGCACCTGTGTGAGCCTCATCAGCACCTTGCTGATATCATCAGCAGTCAAACCAATGCTGCGGAGGTAGGCGATGCGGGGCCGCATACCATCATGCACGCTGTAATGCAACAGCTGCGGATGCCTGTGGGTAGAAATATGGAAGGCTTCAGTTGCACGGTTTGTGAAAGTTGCCTACACAGTCATGGCCCATGACTGCCTCAAATTGATAGTCTCACTGTCAGAAGAGCAGAACACGGAAGCACTTACTTGAAAATCATGCGAGCAAGCTGCTGGGATGATAACCCCACTTCCGTCTTCAGAAAGTTGACTCGAGGACTCAAGGATTGCTCAATGCTTTGTGTCAGCACCTGAACAATACAACTCCATTGTGTTGGACAGAGGGTTGCCTGCTCTGTACATGATCAATGCTGCAATCTGTGGTTAAGCACGTCAAACTGCTTGCTTCGAGCATCTCAACTCTCCAATATCTATACATATTTTTGGTTGTCGGACAAATGTTACATCTTCAGGAGTGTTGAGCAATGACGTGCCAAGGCGTGCTCCTGCGAGCAATCACCTGAGGGCTCCTCGCTACAACCTTCCCAACGTCCTCCTTTGCAATGCCGACGACACTGACGAGGTACTGCGCCCGGCTCTGGAGGTTCCGCTTGATGCTGCTGCTCAGGATGGCTGGATTGGCCATGATGACCCTTCCTAAGTGGCTCCTCGGCACTCCCAGAGCCAGGAGGTACTCCACCCGCTGCCTCGAGCACTCCTCCTTATACTCAAGAATCTGCGGGTGCCTCATGAGCAGCTTGCGCAGGTCTCCCGGCTTGACCCCCAGGCTCTGCAGGTGCTTCAGTCGGCTGTCTGCAACAGCGGCACTGGTGCTGAGGGCGCCTTTGTGCCGCTCCGCTATAAGCAGGATGGCATGCTTGTCCAGACCCAACGAATGCAGGTAGTCCACGAGCAGCCGCCACTTGGGCTCAAAGTTGTGCTTCGTGAGCAGCCACTTGAAGCTGGCATCATCGATGGACTTGCATGGTCCAACTGCCTGCTGATGAGAGATGGGAGACGGCACAAGCGCTTTCATTCCAGATATACTTTTGCTATTAGCTAACAACATGGCACACAGAGCAAGTTGAAACATGGAGAGATGGCATGTGTGATCACAATCAGCAACCTGAACATCCTGACTGCGTATGCTCCTCAGTAGCACCACGCCAACAGGAGCTAGAAGCAACTTGTGCTGGTAATAGAATGTGCAATGGAGCTGCAGCAAGCACTTGACTTCATAATTCAGGATGCTTCAGCTGTAATTATTCAGGCTCAACATTAAGGGCTTCTGACTCCAACTCACATCTGTGTCTCCAATGGACGCGCCATGCTCCCTGGTCACTCTCTCTGGAGATGAGTGCGAGGCTCTGCCCGGCCCTGCCTCGCCTCCACCTTCACCCGACGGGCCCCGGGGGCGCCTGCGTCCACTCTTGCCGGCCTCCTCACTCCAGTGCTGCACCAGGCTACTTGGCTTGCCCGCTGCAGGAGCCTTGTGCAGCGCTACTTGCCGGGCAGTGGCCATGAACTCCCGCTGACGAGAAGTTCACAGAAGGACAGCAATGCTAAGTCCACATTGGCTGCCTAACACTGAGGCTGCGCCATCGGCGCAGCCTCAGCTTGGGCAAGTCAAATTACATAACACTGACGGGTAAAGCAATACTGACTGGGGCTGAACTCTCAAGTATGAGCCTTACACCTACCCCTCACCCACATACTCAAAGTCCGTCCCTCCCTAAAGCCTCCACCTTACTCAGAGTGATTACTCAAATACATCCACATATTAAGAATGTCTGCCTTTGCAAAACCCCCAAGCAGTGGCGACGCCACTGGTGGCAGCTGCTGCTGCTGCTGCCACGATGCGACCTCCTTGGCAAAGCGTGTTTCTGGTTACTTGGGGGCGCATAGCAGCGGCCACCCAATAGAGCGACGTGGGCAGCCATGCACGCAGGAAGCTGGGATTGCCAACCTGCTTTTGCCGTCGGATGATGTCATACGCCGCCTCCTCCCAGTCGCGCTCCGCCATCAGGCCACGCGGCGGCCTGGCCCGGGCCGCTCCTTGGCCTGCCCCGGAGCGCGGAGGCCAGAGCCCGAGCTGGGGTTCAGGCGCTGCTATGGGGAGCGAGGAGGGCAGTCCCTGGCGATGGCAATAATCCCACGACGCCTCCGTGCTCGAGCGGGCAAAGCGGTGATAAGATTCCGCAGCGACGGCGCCCGTGCTCGAAGCGGCAGAGCGCCGCGGGGGACTGGTTTTTCGCACCGGCGGAGGAGCTCGTGGAGGCGGCGCGGGACCAGGCGGCGCGGCCGCCGCCGCCGCCGCCCCAGCCGCCGTCGTCGGCGTCGAGGTCGGAGTCGCTGCCGTCGCCCTCGAAGTCGGCGCTGTCCAGGTCGCCGGGCCGCAGCAGCCGCCGCGGCGGCG
>WELB01000035.1:339893-374998 GCA_009602725.1 Spirogloea muscicola
AGCCTCGCGGCGGCGCTCCGGGAGCGCCGGCGCGAGCTGGCCGGCCGCGTCTCGCGCGACATTGTGAGCGCGCGCGACCGCCACGCCGGCGACGTCGACAGGCTCTTCGCGTCCGTGCAGGCGCTGCCGCGCACCGTCAACCGCCTGGTGCTCGCCCCGCCGGGCTCCAACGGCGCCGGCAGCGTCAGCCCCATCGTCCCCATCACCGGCAACGCCGTCCTGGGCTTCGTCAGCATGCTCATCATGGCGGTCACGCTGGAGCGGGCGTGGCTCAAGGACGGCAGGTCCGCCTTCTTCCACCTGCTGTCGTGTGGAGCCGCACCACGATCTCGCCTAGACGGAACGAAGCCGCCGGCGTACTCGAGCTCCTGAACACCAGCTTGCGCGCACTGTGACGAGGACTCGATCCTGCGCCTGTGGGGTCTCGCTCGTTGCTCTTAACCATGGCGCTCCTCCTTGTGAAGCGCAGGGGGTTCCTGAAGGTCATCAAGCCCAAGTCCGTGGTCGTCGAGCCCGGGTTGCAGGAGCCGCCCCGGGCCCCTGCGGCAGTGACTCCAGGTGCTTTGCCTCGCCGCTTTGATCGCGCCCACAGCCATCTGCACTGCAGCCATTAGTGCAATCACACTGGACTTGCAAGCTGGGGCCTGGTGCTCGGCATGGGGGAAGACAAAGGCAGGGATTATGTTAGCACTAACTTATTCCTCCACACAGTCTTCCTTTGTACTCCCTATGTTACTGAGCTTGAGAATGTTAGCAGGAAGGTGTACATATGAGGACATGTAAGGCTTGCGAGTCGTTCATCGACTCTCCACTTGCGTACGATGCTGCGGTGTTGCTAAACACTGTTGGTCACAGCACTTTCTGCAAGAACAGGGTCTCTGAAGCCAGTGCATGCCGCATCTCGCGCAGTGCTGGAGGTGGACGCCGACCTCCTCAAGAAGGAGTCGGTGGAGTGGGTCAACACGGTGTTCTCCAAGATGTTCAAGATATACACGTATGACAGCTGCCGAGGACCTGCAGCATGCTCCATGCAGCCAGTTAGCTTGACCTGTTGTCGAGCAAATTGAAAGTCAACTTTGCTAGACGAGACGACCTCAGATCCTGCGAGTGTACATTACAGGAGAGGCTTGGAGCAATGGTTGGTGGGCCTCCTCCAGCCGCTCATCGACGACCTGAAGAAGCCCAACTACGTGAGGAGAGTAGAGATCGTGTCATTCACGCTTGGCGAGGAGCCCCTGGTCTTCCGCAGTGTGGAGCGCCGGACTTCCCGAAGGACTGCAGACCTGCAGTAAGGACCAGGGCTGGTGTGACATACTATCAACAGGGGCTGTTGTGATTCACTTTAATGAAGAGCCATTGAGTAATTCGGGGCAGAACTTCTCACAACAGATCACAGTGGGGTCCCTGGCACAATCTGAGATGTGCTATTCTGAGTGGACAGGTACCACATAGGGCTTAGGTACACAGGTGGCGCAAGAGCAATCCTCTCCGTCAATTTGAAGCTTGGTTTCATGAATCTGAGACTTCCCGTCGGTGTGAGGGACCTGGACGTGGACGGGGAGCTCTGGCTGAAGCTGCGTCTAGTGCCGTCGCCCCCATACGTCGGCACACTGACCTGGGCCTTTGTTGACCTACCCACAATCCAGCTCTCGTTGGCGCCCTTCCAGCTTGTCGACCTTATGAGTGAGCACCTGTGGTGCAATAGAAGCCCTGCATGATTTGCAGGTGTATGCAAACAGTTGGTGTTGTCATGAGGTCCTATAGAAAAGCTTTTGACTTGAGACCTTGTTGGGAAGATATAGGTGTGTAGGATGGCTGAAGGGTTGAGCTATGAGAAGTTTATCACTGCCATGTTCTGCTTTGACCTCCTTTAGGAACTGCAAACCAGCCACTAATTAGCATCTAGATCTTGGCTCACAGTTGCTCAGACCTTGCAAGACCTTGTCATCGCAGTGCGAGACTGCTTCTTAGTGAGCTAGCAGTGACTATAACTCATTGCCGCGTCCACTGACACTACTTGGGCTATATTTGTACTCTTCTGTGCAGACATACCTTTCCTGTCAACGTGAGTTCCGACTTGACATCATGCAATTCATCTTGGTCGTAAGGCAGCTTGTATCGAGGACCCAAACAGCATGCTTGTTGGTATTTGATCATGACAGTGCAGCAGGTGCCAAGCCAGTCATCATTGATGCATGACCTCTACTTATGGAGGCATGATGTGAGCTGACAAACCGCTAATCTGCTTCTTTACAGTTTCCTGCAGAAGCTGCTCACAGAAGACCTGCCCAAGCTCTTTGTGCGACCAAACAAGAGTGTTGTGGATCTCATGAAGGGACGAGCTGGGTCGACGACTGAATACCGAGAAGGCAATCTGGTGGCTCGCACTGGCTTCGCTGGGGAGCTTGCCGTGACAATCATTGGGGCTCGCAAACTTCCGGTTCTTCCCTTAGGTGCGTTGAGCTTGTGGCGTCCTCACTGCTTGCTGAAGCCCATCCACCTATGGGACGAGTGGCACTGCTGTTGGTGGTTGTGGGTACAGTCATATGCATCTCAGAGTGTCCTGTGATTGATGCAAGGTAAGCCGGACCTTGAATGACGAGTGCATGAGCAAATACTTGTTCATTTTTGATGACCTGCAGGTCATGCAGATCCATACATTGTACTTATCCTTGGGCAACAGGTAGTACGTAGCAAGAAGAACTGAGATACGTCCAGCATGGCGCCACCAGAGGCTCCACTTTTTAATCAGGTTCAAACTGCCGCAATGCACAAGTAATAACAAAATGAGGATCTTGAAGCTGGAATTGTGTGTAAGAGCAGCAGCTTTCTTGCACCGCAGTAAGTACAGTTGCACAAGAAAGGTTGAGGTCGTCCAGCTTGATATGCACATATGCAGGCATCTGATTATGCTGCATGCTTGCTGCATGCCGCAGGACTTTGAATTGTTGGTGGAAGATCAAGAGCAGGACTTGCAAGTTCGGGTGCGGGATAATTTTGCCCTGACCTTCACGCTGGCAGCAGGCAAGGTTAGTTGGTAGCGTGGTGGTTGGTAATCCAAACTTTGGAGTTGGTGGCCTTGAGGCTAAGTAGTCTGAGCATCTGTATAACAGCTCCGGTACTCAGTAAGCATCAGATCTTGCAGGGTGGGTGAAGCAGAATAAGTGCTACAAATGGTGTACGAGAGTGGTGATGGGTTACGCTCAGCTTAATCATATGTTATGGTTAAAGGCATGAGTGTGTTGTGAGCAGTTGCGTAGCATACCTAACCCACAACATTGAGGACTGTCCTCAGCTGCAGTCCACGATGCTTCTGTTTGCCAGGTCCCCCTCAAAGTGCTGCAGACAATGGTGCCCACAGACATCTGGGTGCCCTTGCGTGTCGGGCTCGGGCCTTTCCCAAAGCGGCCAGCAGGAGAAATCCTTCTGAGACTGACATACAAGGCATTCGTGGAGGACGAAGGAGAGGATGACCAGGCCTTTGACGAGCCGCTGATTGTGGAGGAGGAGTCGCTGAAGGGCGTTCCGGCCATGCTCGGCAACTTCACTGAAGTAAGACACCCGTTTGGTGAACTGATTGTAATTTTCTGAGACAGGCAACAACAAAATTCAGAGGACTTATGCTGCATCTCAAGCCACACAAAATGATGGTTAGTTTTCAAGCTCCAATCCATGACCTGTGCTGCAGATGGCAGATGCGCTGGCGAAGGAGGCAGAGAATGCAGCGCAGTTCCTCGTGGAGCAGGGTGTGCAGCAGCGGGAGGCTGCCGGCTCTGCCATCAGCAAAGTCTTGGACCTCGGCGAGGACATGAAGGACACAGCGAACAAGGCCGCGGACGCGAGGCGGGACCTGGAGGTCCAGGGGAGGGGCGGGAAGAAGGGGAGCTGGCGCGACGGCCTGGTGCGGGGCCGCGCTTGGGCGTGGATCAGCGGCAACCGGCAGGAGAAGGGCTCAGGAAGGCCGGAAGGCGATGGCGGGGTCTGGGCTTGGCTGCGCAAGCTGCAGGGTACCGAGGACGCCAAGCTCGAGCACGAGGGGAAGTCTATGGAGGAGGTGCAGGGGACGGAGGAGCGCGTCGTGGACGAGCTGCAGAGGGCCAAGCTGCTGGCGCTGAAGATGCGGGACACCGCAGACGACCTGAGCATCGTGGAGCGCAAGGTGGGCGCTTCTGGCTCGCCTGGGCGGCACGTGAAGGAGGAGTCCGGCCTCGACAAGATGGAGTCCTTGGACGTGAGAAGGGTGTTTGATGAGAGCCTCACTGAGACATTGAACACAACAGATGGTGAGGCCCTCCCCTTTTACTGGAAGGCTTATCTTTTTCTTATATATTTTAACAACAATATGCTGACTATAAAAGAGGGAGATCCTCCCCTTGCATTTGGAAGCTTGTTCTGCGCTCATATGACATGAGTATATGCTGTTTCAACCTGCTTATATGGACTGTGCAATCCGCATTCAGAGCCTCTTCCTTTGCATTTCAAGCACAGTTTTCTCTCTCCAGTCACACTGATTTATTGGTAATCTGTCTATTGCCTTGAGGCAGGTCAAAGAGCGCTCATTTGGCTGGCTGTGGTCGCTGGAGTCTCACTTCTTGTTGCCCTCAGCATCAATTACTCCTCTTTGACCCAGCCATGACCGTCTCTAGGACAAGATTGGGCCCATGCTAGTCATAAAAGATATTTGGATGGAATCAACTTGAGGAGCACGCCAGCCTCCCTCTTAGATGGTCACCTTGGATGAGGTGCATTGTGCATCACATGTTGAAGTTTTGTGTCTGTAGCTTTAGGAGCAGAATGGTGCAGAATTACCGATCATGAAGAAGATCATGCTCTGACATTGCATACAACAGCTTGTCAGATGCTCGTCTTATATGTGTCCTCAGTGGGTGAATACCTTTGACTAGCCAGTCTATGATATCTGTAGCAGGATGAGGGGCTGCAACCACTGTAGTACTGTGAGTCAGTAATGCTTCTGGCGAGGCCCCAACGTCACTGATAGACATTATTTGATATGAATTGTCCCGGATTAGGATCATCTTAGTGTGTTTGGAATGAGATATCTTGAGCTTGTTGCCACTATGTTTGTCATCGTTGACATTGTGAGTGAGTCCAGCTGATACCACGATATGAAGAACATAGACCACGACTGTGACTGGGAAGTTGACAATCTGATAGTGCAACCTGGAACTGGTCCCCTTCCCAGCCATGACTAGAGGTTATTGAGAGTCCTTTCTCAGAGGTCATGGAGTGTTGTTTTTGTGATTTCTGCGCCATCCAGCCCTCTCAGACTCTGTCCATTTCTTGGGGGCTGGCCGCACAGCCATGCTTTACAGAAGAACAGCTGTTTCTTTCCATCTCCGTTAGGTTGTGTCCTTCAGCTCGAAAGGGAGGATAGGAGACCTAAGGTGTGATCCAAAAAGATATTACTTCAAGGAAGGAAGAGTCTTCCAGTAGAGGGTGGTGGCTGTGATTTGCCAGCCCAAAAATAAAGAAGAGTGAGGAATGAGACCAACTGGAGTGAGACATGGCTATTTGGTGTAATAGTGCCACAATCAAAGCTTCTCAGCCAAGAAAGCTTTGACTTATCAATAACTTCTGCTGCAAATTGCAGGAGAATTTATCCGTGCATAGCTGGGAGCTTCACTTTCAACTGCCGCTTCAGCTGTGGCTTCCTTATGAGATTGTCAGATTAGCATAGCATGCTCGTGCAGGATGTGGGGATTTGTGTCTCCAGCTCGCCAGCTAAGACAGGCCCTGCCTTTTCTAACAAGAGGCAGTCACGGTTGCATCTCATATTTGAACCAACTGTCCTTGCTGCCACTTCCTTCAAGACCCATTGCTTTGCTCTCAGGACCACTCCTATTTGGGCTCTTGGTTCTGCCGCTTGTATCTCTTGCTCTTGCTGCTGGTGATAGCAGCACGTGTGACAAATGTGGACAGTAAGGTATATCAGTGAGAGTCAAGCACAGTGACCTTTCAAGAGTAATGAACGTTGTCCCTGCTTGACTAGTGCAATGTGCACCAGACTTCAGTTTGACTTGCTAAGACTTCAGGACTTTAGAGCTTTGCTTGCATTGTAGTAATGTCTGCAGCTTGCCCTCCAAGTCTCTGCAGCCCTGCAGTTGATCCTTCTTGTCCAAGTCTAAGCTTGTTTTGTCCCAGTAGTGGTCGCAGATGCTCCATGCCTTTGGCAACATGGGAGGCATTCAGCGGTTCTTGCAGTGCCGAGATGAACAAGTGAGGGTAAACATCGCCATCATAGCGACCGATAGCAGACCCTGCACATGTGAGATTTGATGATAAATAAAAGAGTGACACGCACAAGGGAGGGAGCGAGGGCGGGAGGGAGCCTCTCAAGAGATATAAGTTTGACATGCAAGAGCAAGTTGCGAAAACGAGAGAGGAACAGAGTTGGATGTCTGTGGCGCCTTGTGGCTGCTGGGGCCCTTTTAGCGTCAGAATAACATTCACATAGACATCTGGCACTTGGCATTCTCCGATGCAATGGCCAGATGGAGCAAAGATAAGTGGTACCGAGGTAGTGATTGCTGAAGTTGAAAGCATCCACCAAAAGCACAGCACTCACTCGTACCTGCGCATACGTAAGAAACAAATGTGCTGCATCTTCAGGAGGGTGCACCTCTTTCATCACTTAACAACCAGTACACAAAAACCATAAGGGTTGCTCAGAGGAGGCAACTTAAGCTGAATCTGATATATTGAGATGAGGAGCAAAGTCTTGTGCTACCCATTGCCAGGTATCAGTACCTGAGCAAGCAAGTCACCTACTGCTTCTCGAACAAGTCGGCACTGCCCTGGCTGTAGGTACTCCATCTCTAGCAGATCACCCTGCACGAGAGAAGGCTACATGAATTGTTTGAAGGTCCGGGTAATTTCAGGAAGGAGAAAGGACAGTCCAGCCAAAGGTGAGATGCAAATGCTGCATAGCTTCCCGCCATTGCCCAACAATGTAGCTGATATGATCCACACATGCAGCAGGAGAGCCATGCCAAATGAAGTTACACCACGTGCATCCTTATTGCACTGACCAGGTTTGCCTCGATAAGGGATGTTGCATATAGTCGAGACAGTAGGCTAAGCTGCTCATTGACTCCAGTTCCTTCGAACCTGGTTTGCAGACTTGCATGAAACCTGGACAATGCCTATGGTTAGCCACATGCAATGTGTATCCAATTAATCTACCCAGCACATGTAACGAAAGTTGCTCGGAAAAACAAGTGGCTGTGACATGCTAAATGTTGCGATGGAGCTCCATGAAAGGTTGGGAGTGAGGGCAGTCATCATGTGATGGTACCTTTCTGCAACAATGAACTGGCAGTGTGCTCTAGCTGCTGTGACCAACTGTGCAGCAGCACTGTGAAATGCTGCGAGTACAAAGAATGCAAAGGATCAGAAGTGCGTTCCAGCCTAGCAGATTCTGAGCTCCACTCCAGGCGTGCACAACTGCACCACTGCGACTTTTTTGCCTCACCTTCTTCTTGACTAGTTGCCTCTGAGAGCATCCTGGCACAACCGAAAATAAGGCCCAGTGCTCGAGCCTGGAGGGCCTCTAGCTGCAATGTAGGTTCCAAAATGTACTCCGCTGTCCAGCACCTACGTCAAATATTAGCAGATGTGCCAGCAGAGATGCAAAGCAAACTCTAGCAAGAGGTGCAAAGCCAGCGCACATGATACGACATGCCAAATTGGCAACGGTGGGCATCTAGTGGTTGCAGAGATTTGTACTTGTGGAAGCAGTGCAGCGCAGGGCAGCAGTGCTCTGCCACTTGTTGAGGTACTCTACTGTGCCAGCAAGAGACTGGCCACTCACGACTTGCCCTGCTGCCTTCACCAAGAACCTTGCCACCTACACATTCAACAAGAGCCCAAACACTTTTGTTGAAAGCTAGCACCCCGTATGACATGGCAGTAGCTGCTAAATTTGGATGAAGTACCACCACTGATGAGGACCAATCTGCCAGTGAGCTTGTCTGCTACAAGGGCTGCTGGTGGCATCACAACAGCTGGCGTGCCCTAGCTTCAGGTACAAGCAAGCGCATGCAGCTGCACAGGCAACCGGTACGAACTTGAAGGAATAGGACAGTATTATCGCCCTCAAACGTGATGGCAGGTAAATACGAGGCATACAGCTCAGGTAACCCACTGCAGGACAAGCAACATCAAGTATCACTTTGTCAGCTAGGGCATGCGCAAACCACCGCGAAGGTGAATAGGAGGCTCCATGCACAGTAACCTATGATCATGTGTGGATCAAGGGATCTTGTGAGTGATCCAACCATCGTGCCTGACATTGTTCCCTATGCTCAGCATGTCCAAAGTAAAGTAGGACAACACGCACCTGGCATGCAGGTATCCATTGCCACCGCACACACGCCTACACTTTTCAATACCATCCTGAGAGAAAAGTGGTAGGAATGACAATCAGATTTACAAGCCTCTTGAAGTAGTACAAACAGCTCAAACCTTCTGGTAGAACAGCGTCTGGTGAAGGGTTGCATGACAAAGAGGCTCCAAGAATACATGTGTGCGCACTTTGGAAGGACACACGCTCTTTCAAAGAGGCCTGGGAGAGCAGGACAAAGCTTACTGAAGCTACTCCTGTGCAAAGAGCCTTGAGACCAGAGGTGCAGGCGTGGACTTCAGGCAGCACATCATACTTCCCTGCCTTCAGTTTGTCCACTGTCTCCTTATAAAGTTGCATCATCCAGCGGCCTACAAAGTAGTAGGCATATGATGTGGCCAACAGAGGAAAGAGCGTGTGCTGCTGAGTCTTGTAGTCTATGATCTGAGACAACAACCACCACTTCTTAATACATCTACTAAGCTCAACAACCAAAGCCGCACAACAGCCTGAGGCATGCCTGGAGCACCAATAGGCTTGAGTCATACGACGCCAACAGCAACTAAGGCCCATTCTGCAGTTCTTCGTCAACATTGACTACAAACATTGACCTGGGTGCCACAGAAATTGAGATTGTGCCTGTGTTTCTGGTTGTCCAGGCTTTCCAAATTGCCTTCGAACAGCACTGTAGCGTACTGCTATTGTAACTGCCTTGGATAGAGAGAGGCCAGCCTCAGACACTAAGTTTGCCCTGACAAGGACCTGGAGAGTTTGTCCCAAACAATCTATTAGAAAACAAGCCACTCTTAGTCTTCATATTGCGGTGTAGCTTCCACCCGCTGGGTGGCTGCAAGTGTTTGAAATAAGGCCAATCAATTCATCCAATCCAGTAACCCAGCATTCAGCTGGTGGGGATACTGACCATCGCACCATATGCAAGCTTAGAGTGGCCCTCTCTTGAGAACTTGCCTTCCGGAGAGACACGTGCATACCTGCGCATGACACATTCCAGCACTTTCAGACTGCAGACTGCAACGACATCTGCATATAGATACTTGTCTCTTGTTGAGTTGTACAGAGCTACATCGTCACCCCAGAAAGGAACACAGTCTCACATGTCCCATGAACCACCAATGTTGATGAAAGAGACCTGAGAAGCTCCTCACCGCATCAGCATATTTTCCCTCGGAATTCGAACACGATCAAGCCGAAGGAAGCCATTGTCCATGGTATTATAACCAAGCTTTGGTCCCATGTCACCAACAGTGACACCAGGTAGGGGCTCGTGGCTTGTGAGGCTCCGAAGCGGCACTATGAAGGCTGTAGCCATTACCAAGATGAACATCAGCCCATCTCCTCAAATAATCTCAACTTCATGCAAACATTACTGCAGAGTGATCAAGTCATGTCAACCATTAAATCACCTCTCAGTCTGTCAAGCACGTATCCAGACCACATCTCCACACCATATAGACAAGTAAATTAATACTTCATCGGAGCTCAAATTTTTGGCAACTGCTTTGTCCAACGGAAGCATGCACGTACCATGTATACCACAACCTTTATTGTCAAGCATGAGACGAGCATAGACTAGGGCATGAGTGGATGCTTTCCCGAGACCACCTGGCCACCACTGCATCCAGACTCAAAAGAGAGCTCATCAAAACCAGCTGTACTCTCCATGTTATGACCCTTCTCAGGTCGTCTGTCTATTCAATCTTTGTGGCACATCGCATCAAATCTGTCTGCTGATTGCGAGAACGATGAGATACCAAGCTAAGAAGACTTCATCTAGCTCAATCGTGGGTCGACAGTGAACCTTTGTGGAAGTAAGAGTGGGACTGTGAATCACAAACTCCTCTGCACTTTGGTCATACTCGGCTACCGTCTCCAAGCCCTGAGAAGGTCACCAAATAGAGGTCAAAAGAGATGCTGCAGGCTGCTATGCAGATGATTACCATCCAAGAGATGTTGAAACTTGTCTGACTGTTTGACTATCTGCTATTATACTGTTGACTCGTTGCTGCATGATATGCAACCCACTGCTACCAAGCAGGGTAAATGAGCAGTGAGAATCACAATGTCCTCATAAGATGTCAGTAAGGGTGGAGACCTCATCCTATCAGTCAGAATACTAGCCTTGTGCTCAGAACAAGCTCGTCTCATGGGCAGCTTTAGAAGGAGCTCTGACCTGAACATTGGAGCCATGACCCATCTCCGTCTGTGCATAGCAACCTATGATAGAGTATGTCTGAGCTAACGGCAACCACTTTTTCTTCTGCTCCTCCGTACCTTGGCCATCAATTGCTGGCACGAACATGCCCTGCAATAGTCAGAGTCAAAATTAGACAGGAAGCTAGCCTGTCTAAGAGACCTCAGCCATATGAGTATCCCTGCATAGGGTGTAAAGTTGCATACTGCGGATTGCGAAGATGAGTACCACACTAGTACCAGGAATATCAGAACTCAGTGGCAGCTCTTTATAGATTCTGTACTTTAACCGGCCAACATTGCGGAACACAGTATCATGCCCCCAAGAACGTTGCATGTGTCCAAGGCTTGCAGTTGGTTACATTACAGAAGGATGTGTCAAGCTGTGGAAATCGCAAGAGCAGAACAGAAACAGTGTCCGATGCATGGAGTTCTTCCACAGGAAGGGGAGCAGCAAAGGTATTCGCAAGATTGGCCATAGGCTCACCAGATTGAGGCCTATGGGAAGGACTTCGTCAATAAGACGCCACATAGAGTAAAATTCCTCGTCTGCACCACCTGAACCTGCATACTACTCACAGCACAGTGGCGACTTAAAGATCAACATGAACACGTTGTCCAGATTATTATGATTTCTATAACGATCACTTTAAGTTGCATCAGCTGAGACAAGCAATGTCATGCTGCAAAAGTAGCCAAACTCGTATCGTCCCGGAGATTATTTTGCGGATCATCTGATATCCTTCCTGGACTGATGATGACGAGGATATATGCTGTGGACGCTGTGGTGTGAAACAGACACAGACAAGCACTTGCACATGCCCTTCTACCTCTCAGCTGCAGCTCGTCCCTGAGCTGTATGAGCCGCCTGGACTTCTCAAGTGCTCGTCTAACCATGTCAACCCGCGAGAGATACGCACGGTCGTCCTTGCGAAACACCGGGTCTTGGGCTACCAACGCGGAGAAGCGCTCCAGCTTCTCGACGGCTTCGGGGCCGCCGAGAAGAGCGTGCGTCATGGCGCGCACGTCAAAGGTAGCCCTCCTGCGCTCGGCTGCCAGCGGGCTAACATCCTCGCCCATGGTCGGGCAGCAGGAATCTGCAGAGGCAGCTACGCTCCAACCCGCCCCGGTCCGCAGGCCTCTCAAGCCAAAGAGGCGCCGCCGTCTGGCCAGCGGCAAGGCCAGCGCCAAGGCTCCTGCGGCGGCGGAGGCGGCGGTGGCGGCGGCGGCAGCAGAGAGGCAGCGAGGAGCCGTCTCGAGCTGCAGCGATCAGACTAGTGGAGCTCCCTAGAGCTCTTATTTCCCGTTAAGATAACGGCGGGGGCCCCAAGGTGACGGGGGGCGAGGCACTCAAACCCCCGTCAGAAGGTCCCCGACAACTCTCCCGCGACTTAGCGGCGACGCTGTCGTCGCCGTCAAGGCCCCGCGCCGCCTGCGCGGGTCGGGGGGCGCCGGCGGCGGCGGCAGGGCGGCGCAGGGCTTGCGCTTCATCGGCGAGGGGATTGGTAACATGATTGATGTGATTGAGGGGAGGGAGGATACCGGAGAAAGGGAGGGGGGTTAGACGGAGGCGCGACGTGCCCAGCCGATAAGGGACCCCGCTCCCCTCAACCCCATCACTTCCCCACATCCCCCGGCGGCGGCGGCGGCGGCGGCGGCGGCGGCGGCGGGCGCTGCAAGCCCTGCGAGGCACCGCAGGTTGACGGCAGCGGCGGCGGCAGCGGCGGCGGCGGGGGCTTCGTGACGCCGGCGGCATTGGCTCTGCTCCGGCTCAGACTTGTGCGCAGCCTCCCTGTCCCTGCCGCTGCCGGAAGACCCGCCCGAGCCGGCGGCGGCGCGCGCGCGGGAGCCATGGCGGCGCTGCAGGCCTGCGGCCAGCCGGCGCNCAGCACCGCCAGCGTGGAGCTGGAGCGCGGCGAGCTGCAGCGGCAGCCGGGCAGCGACCCGGCTGCGTGGGAGGGCGCGGTGCTGGCGGAGGGCACGGCAGCCGCCGCCGTCGCGGGCGCCAGCGCGGACGTGAGGCCGCGCGACTACTCGGGCGTCACGGAGTGGGAGCTGGACTTCTGCTCTCGGCCCATCCTGGACGAGCGCGGCAAGAAGCTGTGGGAGCTGCTGGTGTGCGACGCCTCGCGGCGGCTGGAGCACGCCGAGTACTTCGCCAACAACCGCATCAACAGCGTCACGCTGCGCGAGGCGCTGCAGGGTATCATGACCGGCCTCGGCTGCCCCAAGCCAGAGAAGATACGCTTCTTCCGGTGAGCTCCGGCACACCTGTACGACCTGCTCTACAAGGTCTTGGTGTTCCGAGAGCGTTTATTAACGCATCCCAGTGTTTTGTCTGCAGGGGCCAGATGCAGACCATCATAACCAAGGCCTGCTTGGAGCTTGACATCCAGCCAGTTCCAAGTCAAAGGGTAGGTTACTTGTTGTCCTTTTGGGCCTGAAGTGGCCCCTTGTGAAGGAACTGCATGGCACCCATCATGGGCTATGTGGAAAGTGAAGCACGACCTGCACCATGAGGTCTTGGACATAGTGGCTGGAGTTCCAGTGTTAATATGGTGGTCAAATCAAGCTTTCAAGTTGCAGGTTATGGATGGAAGGTTGCTAAGAACTGCAACGATAGGCCTATAGTGCCGGCCCTTGTGGTGTCCTGTCCGATTCATTCCTGAGATGTGAAGCGCTCAGGTCAGCACTCACTATGTCGTTCTGTTACCTGCAGTGTGTAGCGCTGATTCAGTGGCTGAAAGAGCGCCAAGGGTCTGTGTACCCCAGCCACCCTAGGTGCCAGCCAGGTTCACCGCCTCCACTGCAGCTGGAGAAGCCCATGCCGCAGGATTTACCAGATTCTCTCAGGGGCGAGCAGTGGGCTTTTGTGCAGCTGCCACTCTCAGGTCAGCATGTTTACTATTTGTGCTACATGACTTTTATTGGGCCAGAGGCCAGCAGCTTGAAGGTTATCATGTCAGCTCGCTGATTGATTGATTGATTGATTGATTGCACAAATTGCTAAGATTCTTAGGAAATGTACTATCAAGGAGTTCTGTTCTTGGTCATAGGCCCTCGCAGTGGGGTCTGATTTTATGTAGTTTAAGGACAGTATACATGCCTCTTATATATCTGAGAAGCTGTTGTGCGTTTCAGGAGTACTTGAAGAAATGGAAAGAGTCAATCGTGGGGCAGAGTTCGGGGCAACATTCAATCTTGATGCTCTTGGCCTGGATGATCTACCAGAGGATACTATGATACCAGGCGTGGCTGTTGCATCTTCCAGAGCCACCCCTCTTGCAGGTAGCTGCTCTCATCGTGCTGATATGTGACTACGTTGCAGCTGATGCTTACTGCAGATACTATTTTACTAGCATTCAGATAGCCAAGTGTTGGACATACGACATTGTTGCCATTCAGCACGTCAGCGTTGTCTGACCCTAGGACCTCGTCGTGGCTGATGGCAGCTTGGACGAACGCGCTGGAGCTAGCCGCCATACAAGTAGACATGGATCGCGCGTGCTTGGTCCTCAACACTGGGGTCATTGATCGGTGGCGCTACGCATTTTACAGGCGGAGCCCACAGGCGGACGAGGAGGCCAGGTTGTGGGAGGAAGCCAAGGCTTCATGCAAGGGCCTTCATTTTGTTGCTGTTCAGCGTAACCTGGAGGCTGAGGAATGCTCAGGTTTCTGGCTCCTCCAAGACACACCCTTGCAGATGTAGAAACCCAACTGTTGCTCCCTGGTACCACCGCCCCAGCTTTCACCTTGCTGGCTTGGGTCATTTCCAGTTAGCACAGTACTTCTTGTGTGACAATATAGATTAGTGCTTCTTGACTACAACGTTCTTGCTCATACATGATCTAGCCATTGCAATCAGCCAGAGGATGACGGACGTTTGAGATGGTCAATGGACCCCTTATTTACTGCAAGAACCATCCTTTTGAATCATTGATTTGACGTGTCTTCAGTGTTGCTTATAGCTGCACTCAGCTGATAAGAGCCTGCCTTTATCATTGCGCATTCTTACATTTACACTGCATCATATGTCAGCATTGATAAGCGGCGGTGAATCACAAGATGCACTGTACAATCTGATGCAGTATGTTATGCTTAGAGAAATGCTTAAAGGAAAACAGACTCTCGCACATCTAACTCATGAAGCCAGACCAGTGCTCCAGGTCACTGAAGGCGGCCCAGGTGGAGCTGGTTGCCGCGCCCCATCGTGTTTGGAGGGGCAGCTTGGGCAATACTAGTGTTCCGCAAGCGTCAGTTACATATTACAGCTACGGTGATTGCTGAACCTCAGCGCTTCATGAGAGGTCCATGGCCCGTGCGCTGCACCTTCGTGCCGGGAGAGCCCTCGCTGCTGCTTCTGGCTCTGTCCAGGGGACCCACTTCCAGGACCCTAGCCTCTCTGATTTGCGGCTGCTTAGCAGGGGTTACCGAGTAATTTGTAGCTGCTTTCTTTCTTTGTGTGCTTTGGTTTCTTAGCGCTTCCTCTGGCTTCCTCTGGCCCCCTTCTCGTTCTTTGTTCATTCTTTTTTGGGCTGGCTTGTCCAGCCCCTATCCTCAATGGGCGAGCCCTTTCTTCATGAGTTGGCATTCATCAGCGTGCCAGGTGCGCACCAAGCGAGGTGATTGCCTCCTGTGGTGGTGCTCCGGCTCTGCAGACGGGCCTGTCGTCTATTCATGTACTCACGCGTGGGTACTTGTTCCCACTTCAGCTGTGCTTTTGCTCTGGTTATTAAGCCCCCCTTCGTCCGGAGCTTCGTTTTCTCTACGTTTGCACTGCTTTTGCTAGGAAACACTCAGCAACCCATGTTGAGCAGCCGCAGGTCGGAGAAACTGGTCTCCGGGTTAGCGGGTCCCCTGTCCAGGGCCAGAGGCTGCAGCTAACCGCGACCGGCTCGCAGATGCAGTGTGCGTGCCATTGACCGCTGCAGCGAGACTGACAGGCGCATGCGAAATACCTGCGTGGGAATGCGTGTGTATTAAGAGATGGGGAGGCCATGTGTGGCCAAGTACAAAGGTTAGCACATTGACAAATGTACGTCACCTGCTGACCCGCTCAGTAACCACGAGTCAGCACATAGAAGTCGCTAACTGATGCCCGGATACCGGACGGCAATCGACAAGCTCTTGAGCTACCTAAGGCTAAGGCTCGACCAGCTTTCTGATGCAACGCATGCGCGGGAGAGCCCGCAGGCTGTGGGAAAGCAGCCCAAAACCAGTGGACAAAGGTACTAAATTGAACAGCGCAGGATTATCCACACAAGCCGGAGTCGGGGCGTGCCCAGGCCCCCCGTGCGTCGACCAGGCCGCGCTGGCCCGCACCTCGCGGCCAGCCGCGCTGCGACGCCGGGGCCGCCAATGAGCAGCAACCGCGCTCTGGTCGCCAACCCGCGCCTTGCGGACCCCTGCCGCCCCTGAGACTGGCTTGTGCACATTGCGGGGGAAGTGCTCACAATGCCCACACGTACCCACCTTGCTCCTCCTCTTACTCCATCTTACGCCTCTCCTCCTCTTACTCCATCTCACGCAATATAGCAGCGAGCTCGGGGCGCCCCCTCCGCCACTCCTTGCCCGTGCCTGCTTCAGCTGCTAGAGCCGCAACTTGAGTAACCACCCCTGGAGTTTATCACCACTCGGCTCGTGGACGATCACGCCCAATTTGTGCCAAGGATGGAGCCAGCCATTGAGCGCCGTGAGGAAAGCCGCCGCCAGCGACTACGAGGACTGCGTGAGATTGCTCGGCAGGAGTTGGACGAAGTCGCAAGAGCGGCAGCCGCAGTTGACTTGCCTGAGAATAATGCAGGACGCCGGCCGCTGCCTTCATGCGCAGCTTGCCAGAGTACGAGACGCGCATGCCAGGGGTTAGATTGTTTATACGCCATCCCTAGCTTGCAACCCTCTGATTGTACCAAGCGTGCACATTGGGAGATGGTGCAAGAGATTTTTGGAGCCAACTACGCAACCAAGCACTTGAGAAATGCAAGTGCAGTCGAGATCAATGGAATCGTCCACGACATGCGCGAAGCTTGCATGAAGAGGTCCTTCAGATTCCTTTCACTGCTTGACAACCCACAATTTGAACGGAGGTGCTTTCATTGTCAGATGCATCACCTTATTTCATGTATAATTCTTTGGGTTGACTTGTCCGTGACCGTGTTGAGTTTCTTGTGATCTTGCCAAAACGCTACTGATTTACATGCCAGAGCCCTTTGCCAAATTTTTGCAGCTTGATATATGAGGCTCGACGCAGATTGGTGGAACCCCGTTGAGGGTATGACTGGCATCACTTGTGCACGAGGTACAATTTTCGATCTCTTCGAGATTACAACTCTTACTTGCACGCAGTTGCTCTAGTCCAATGTTGTTGCAAGTCAGCAATTGCTAAGTGGCAAGGCAACCAGAGGTGCAGGTGTCACTGTAAGCAAGTCATGGTTTTAAGCACGTCATGACATCGGCAAATACCTTGATCATGTTGCAGAGGCTTGAAAGTATTATGCGAACACCCGGATATTTCAGCAACAGCCAGCCAAGGAATATTACGTCGTGGAACGATCTAGAGCACCCACACACTTCATTCGCTCCCTTTGCGTGGTGCAGAAGGCTCCAAGCATCACCAAGCCCCTTGGACAATACTATCTGAAAGATGATAATCACAATTGCATTCCACTTCAGTCGCAGAGGCTAACTAGTAGCTCTCATATCCACATATACCTCATGGTGGTGGTATTGTGGAGCTTTATTGGTCATCATACTCACAGGGCTCAGATGAGCAGTTAAATGGCTTGACACCCTGGTGCTGATCGACTTCACACACAATTAATGTCATCACCACGCATAGGTGGCTTAGTCAAGGACGAACATCGTGAGACCGATGATCTTGATGAGTTAAGATCACTATTCAACCTTTGTACTCCCTATTACCCCAATCCAACCCCATTCCACATGCATTAGATAGAGAGAAGTATGCAGGCACTCAAGCACTCACGCATGCAATCAAGTACAGAGGCATGCACGCACACACACATGCACGCGTGCGCATCACCCACGCACTCCCGCACGCCCGCACTATCACAAGAACGCCCACACGCACACACAGACATGCTTGCATGCATACGCATATACGCTCGCTCACGCACACAATTAAAGACGCAAGCGCGGGCACAGGAAAGATGCACACGCATCCATCATGTCAAAAATATATGCGCAGGAGGCACACGAGCAGGCAAGGCACACAGATCAATTTCGCAGATACGGGCGAGCGTACTGATGCACAAGCACGTGCACAGGCGGGCCAACACAGGCATACAAGCACACTCGCACATCCAGACGTGTTCGTATAGCACATCCACAAAAGTGGTTGAATTATACAGATGCACACACACGTGACCAGCACATGTGCAGATATTTCTTGAGGACGGTGAAAGAAGCGTAGCACCAGAGCGCCAGTGCTCTTGCGAGGAAGCTCCCTCACTTGTGCACAGCAAGTGGTCTGCCTTGACATAGGCCTTGGGAAAGCCCCAGATTATAGTCATGCCAGTGAAATGGGCACTGCTGAGTGATGTGTGCTGCGTTCTCCACACGAAGCACTCCATTGAAGGCACAGAAGCAAATGCAAACCATTAAAAGCATGCAAGCTCTTCTGCCCGCAGAGCCATAGAGCTGCCGCTTTTGAGCACCTCTACTCGTAGCATGACAGAGCGAGGCTTTGTCACACGCACAAGCCCGTCGTAAGGTACCATACAGCAGCACTGCACGGATGTGCCCCAAGGTGTTACATGCATGTGCATGCTGTGACATTGGTAAGGACACACTTAACCTTCATGCGGGCGCCATTTTATTGGACCAATAGCAAGAGATTGCTCAGCCGCTGCCGCTGCGTAGCAGCCCGGCTTCAACGGGGCCAGGTCGCTCGGTCAGGTTTGCCAAATGCGCCTCACCATTTGCTCCCGGCGTTGCCAAGAATTTGCCGTGCATCTGCAAGCAGGCCGTGCCTTGGCTGCCGCTTCTGGAAGTCTGCGTGGCAACTCCTTTTCCTGCTGCTGAGTACTCTGACTTGCCTCCTGACTATAATCTGTTGAGCACTCATGCACCATAAGCACTCGGGACGTTGTGCGCATGGAATGAAGGGGAGTGCGCATGAGAGAATGGGAGGCCTTGTGGACCTTGTCAATTCCTTGCGCTGGCCTTCACAGCCATCGCCCCCCTTGGAGGAGCTTCACCAACATGGTGTTCACAATGTCTGTTGCTCAACTCTTCTTCAGAAGGAATCAAGCAGCAACTGGAACCTGATCTACACCTTCACTAAGAACATTCAAAAGAAAGGTTGAGCTAAACAAGGCTTGTACTTACCAAAGTCATAAGCTAGCCACTGAGTTGATCGCCCATTTCTAACCACATAGAGCCACTCCTCCTCCTTCGCATGTCTCTTTGGGGCACTGTCGCGTTCGCATCACGTTCTCAAAGTTCCATTGCACGCCCACATCTTCCATCAACCATTTGAAGACCCCACACATACTAGCACACCTTTTGCGATGTACAGGAGTATGCCATGAGCTCAGAGTCATACACGTATATCTCGTCACTCTGAAGGAGCTTCCTCCACGAGTGGCAAACGCCTCGAGCTTCTCTGCACAGAGTGGCGAGGTACGTAAGCTGACACATTCACCCGCTCCTGTGAACCAATTTGGAGCCCTTCCAAATGCCAACCGCTGCGAATGGCCAGCCCAAAAATAAAGCGAGAGATCTCTACTGGCTTCTTGCCTATGCCACAATTGATCACCGCAATCAGCTCGAAGAGCGTTGAAGTATGAGCCTGGTGAATTACACCATCAAGCCCCCAAGACACTGCAAGAGCAAGCTGTACTTCCACATACGTCCTCCACCTCAGTCGCCGGTCTGTGATGGCAGCATATATCTTGGGAACAGCCGGGCCCCGTGTGGAGCTCGCAACAGCGGCGTTGGTCAAGTTGGATGCCAGAGCTGGACTGCCGAAGGGGCTGGAGGAGTAAAAGTACGACGAGGCGTGCTGAGGTGGGCAAGTAGGGCACCCAGAGTGGAGGGTTCTGGAAGCGCGGGCGCTCACAGGTAGTGGCCTCTGGGGACGAGCGCCAGGCAGTGCACGGAGAGGTCGCGAGGGAGGCCCGGGATGAGCTTCCGCGGCCGCCTCTTGCTCTTCGCCGCCGCGCTGCGTCTTGACGGCGGGGGGCGGCGGCGGCGCTGAGCTGCGGCTGCGCCCGCGCCATGCGGGGCGCCGGACTCGGCCTCCGCTAGCCTGCAACTGGGTGGGAGTGTGTAACTGTCGGAGAGCCTGTGTGGCCAAGGTCGAAGGCACGCACAATTGCAGCTGGAGCGGGTTACCAGTTGGCCACCGCCAGACAAGTGCCAGCCCACAGCTGTCCATCCTTTTCTGGGCTGGCTTTGCTAGCCCCTCTTTGCTAGCCTCTCTGATTTGCGGCTGCTTAGCAGGGGTTCCTGAGTGATTTGTAGCTGCTTTCTTTCTTTGTGTGCTTTGTTTTCTTAGCGCTACCTCTGGCCCCCTTCTCGTACTCTGTTCATTCTTTCTTGGGCTGGCTTTTCCAGCCCTTATCCTCCGTGGGCGAGCCCTTCTTCTTTCTCTATGGGCGAGCCATTTCTTCTTCTCTTATGAGCCCCCCCCCCCCNTGCCCCCCCCCCCCCCCCTCGCACTTGCTTCATTCCCTATTACTGGGCTGGCCAATCACAGCCACCGCCCTCTACTGGAAGAGACACACCATCGCCCGTCGCTTCCATGGGGAGCCTGTAGCCTTCCCTGCAGCAGGGTCGCTGGCGCAATTGTATCGCATGCGCCTGGCCGTCTCGCTGCAGCGGTCGATGGCCCGTGCACTGCACCTTCGTGCCGGCCGGGCTCTTGCTGCTGCCTCTGGCTCTGGCCAGGGGACCCATTTTCAGGACCCTAGCCTCTCTGATTTGTGGCTGCTTAGCAGAGGTTACTGAGTGACTTGCAGCTGCTTTCTTTCTTTGTGTGCTTTGTTTTCTTAGCGCTTCCTCTGGCCCCCCCCCTTCTCGTAATTTGTTCATTCTTTTTTGGGCTGGCTTTTCCAGCCCCTATCCTCAATGGGCGAGCCCCCTCTCTCTACCGGAAGAGACTTCCTTCCATCTTGAGAATAGCGCTTCCGAATTTCTCCCCCGTTCTGACATAGCATCTTCAGGCCCCTTCGCAGCTGTTTAGGCACTCCGGCTCCTTCAGACCTTGTCCATTCCCTTTGGGCTGGCCTTTCCCAGCCACCAGTCAATCTGGCCGCGCTTTCTTCTTTTTTAGGCCCCTCCGCCATTGGGCCCCTTCGGACCTTGGTCAATTCTTTTCGGGCTGGCTTTTCGCAGCCCCATTGGGAGAGCCACGTCTTCCAGTTTGATAGCAATGGCAGTCTTCTTCCTCTCATAGCTACCCGAAGCCAAGTGTCTCTGACATGCGGCTGCTCAACAAAGGATATTGAGCACCCAGAGGCCACTTGAGTCGGCTGTGTGCATTACTGCTTATCTGGCCCTTCAGACTTTGTTCATTCCTTCTTCTGGGCCGCCCAACCACAGCCATCGCCCTCAAGCAAGAGACTCTTCCAGTAGAGGGCGATAGCTGTGAGTGGCCGGCCCAGATAACAGTTTAACAGATAACAGTGTTTTCTCCCTTTGAACCTTGTCATGCTTTCTGGGCTGGCTTTTCACAGCCCTCGCCCTCTTCAGAGAAGCACATTTTCCTTGGACAGAGTTTCATCTTTCTGTTGGCTGGCTCTTTACAATCCATGCCCCCTCCTAGAAGTGCCTGTTCTTTCGTTCACAGCCCATGCACCGTTCAAGAAAGTGGCTCTCCCATGCAAGGAAGCTGCTTAATTGAAAAAGCTAGTGCGTAAATTTGGGGCTACGTATAACGATGGAAGGAGGCTCTTCCACAGCATGCGGTGGCTTCCGAAGACTAGCCTAAAGTCGTGGACGAAGTCTTGAGGACGCCCCAATGCGAAAGCACCAAGCACTCATCACTCCTCACAAGACTTCAGCGAGCAATGCAGCGGGCAATGCCGCCAGAGCTTAGACATGGAACGAAAAGCAACAAGCAGGAATCTCATCGTACTCATTAGCAGCAGTGAAGCTAGGATAGTCAACAGGTCATTTTGGCACATTCAATAATGTCTCTTCTGTACCCTGGAATGGGCACCAGTGCTTGCCATCGCGCTTGCCATTGTCTCTATCCCATTTGTGCAGGTGCGCACGAACCTCATCAACAAAGTTGCCGTCTGAACGTATGATGGACCCACCAACTAAGTGTACATCACCTTGAATATGGATTAGTCTGGCCGTACCGAAAAGCTGGAGACCTCCTTGCCACCCACCTCGCCATGACTCGTGCACAAGGCCTCTTTCACTGATCTGAGATAGGTGTGGAGGACACACTGCCTGTTGACAATGTAGAGAGTGTCACTTGCACTTGCTGACGCACCACTCTCAACAAGGAAAGCCAGTCCGTGCCGCCACTCTTCCGCCTCTGGATTGTAAACTGAGCCCCAAGTCGCGTTGTCTTGCTTCATCAAATACTTGATGCAACGTCCACAATCTCCCATTGAGGCAGAAGGCGTCCCACACAAGCAAGGTATCCAGAAGAAGTGGAAGTGAGCGCCACGTACTCTCCTCATCGGCACAGTCCAAGCTTTCCACTGAACGTGAAATAGGTTCGGTACCATGACCACCACCCACAAAAATGTCATTCTTCAAGACCACTCGGAAGAAATCTGCTCTTCCCGCTTGCATTGGAGCACCTAGCGCCCAATGATTGGTAGTCACATCGTAGATCCAGACCTGCGCTCAACTCATCCAGCTCAATTTACTGGCATGTACCCATAACAAGATTCAGCCAAGCGGAGACATGAAGAAGCAGTATCGTGCAGCGCTAGTGCAAATGATGTCGAAGAAGCACAACCTCAACGCCAGTGATAGTGATGTTATATGCTAGAGATGGTCATACCTCATCTGTAGGTAGATCTATGTCAACCTCCAATTCCTCATGTAGAGAATATGATAGACCACCCATCACATACAATTTCCTCTTCACGACTGCTGCCCGGAAATTGTAAAATCTGTTGCAAATTGTTGGAAGAGGCGGCAATCGAGACCATCTCCTAAGAGCTACACATGGATCCACCATAAGAAACATCACAGTTAAGCTTCATAAGCAGCCGATCAGTCTCTCCAGCAGCAACCAGTATCACCAACACGGTGTCTGTTGCTCGATTCTTCTTCAGAAAGATTCAGGCAGGACCTGGACTCTAATCTACACCTTCACTAAGAACATTCAAAAGAAAGGTGGAGCTAAACAAGGCTTGTGCTTACCAAAGTCATAAGCTAGCCACTGAGTGGAATGCTCCTCACCAACCACATAGAGCCACTCCTCCTTCGCATGTGTCTCCCGGGCACTGTCGCGTTCGCATCACGTTCTCAAAGTTCCATTGCACGCCACATCTTTCATCAAACATTTGAAGACCCCACACATACTAGCACACCTTCTGCGATGTACGGGAGCATGCCATGAGCTCAGAGGCATACACGTATATCTCGTCACTCTGAAGGAGCTCCCGCCATGAGCGGCAAACACCTCGAGCTTCTCTGCTCCATAGATGCACAGAGCGGCATTAGAAGTAAGCTGACACATAGACCCGCTCCTGTGAACCAATCTGGAGATCTAAGAGCGTTGATGTATGGAGCCCAATGAGGGACACCATCGAGCATCCAAGACACTGAGAAAGCAAGATCTACTCTCAGTCATGTGTCCTCCACATCAGTCGCCGGTGCGTGATGGGTAGCACATATCTTGGGCGACACCTGGCCCCCGTGTGCAGCTTGCGGCAGCGGTGTCGGTCAAGTTGAATGCCAGAGCTGGACGGCCGAAGGGGCTGGAGGATTAGAGTACGACGGGGCGTCCTGAGGTGGCAAGTAGGACGCCCAAAGTCGAGGGCTCTGGAAGCGCAGGCGCTCACAGGTAGTGGCCTCTGGGGACGCGCGCCAGGCAGGCCACGGCGATGTCGCGAGGGAGGCCCGGGATGAGCGCTGCGGCCGCCTCTTGCTCCTTATCGCTGCGCTGCCTCTTGGCGGCGGCGGCGGCGACGCTGAGGCGGCGGCGGCGGCGGCGGCGGCGGCGGCGCTGATCCATGCGGGGCGCCGCGCTCGGCACTCCGCTAGCCTGCAACTGGGTGGGAGTGCGTCAACTGACGGCGAGCCTGTGTGGCCAAGATCGAAGAAGAAAGGCTCCCTCCATTGGGGACAGGGGATCAAAAGATCAACGGCACGCACAACTGAAGACTGCAGCTGGAGCGGGTTGCCAGTTGGCCACCGCCAGACAAGGCCAGCCCACAGCTGTCCGTTCTTTTCTGGGCTGGCTTTGCCAGCCCCTCTTCTCTATGGGCGAGCCTTTCTCTTTTTTCATGGGCGAGCCATTACTTTTCATCTTATCAGCTTCCCCCCCTTAACACTTGCTTCATTCCCTGTTACTGGGCTGGCCAATCACAGCCATCGCTATCCACTGGAAGGAATTCCTTCTTTATTTAGAATAGCAAATGATACTTAAATGCCTTAAATGCTGTCATCGAGCCGTCGAGTGAGCAGTCGAGGTCTTTACTCAAGAAGACGTAGAAAACCGTACTTCCAAATTCATTCCCCCGTACTGACATAGCATCTTCAGCCTCTTCGTCGCTGCTTAGCGCTTTAGGCCCCTCCGTCATTTGGCCCCTTCGAATCTTTGTCAATTCTTTTCGAGCTGGCTATTCGCGGACTACCGGAGGGGAACCGCTCCATTCCACTGGCCATCGATGTGCACGGGGCTTTCGGATCTCAGTGTTCGACCTGTTGAGCCGGCTTGCGCGCCATGCTGTGTCCCGCAGGCCGGGCAAGCAGGCCGACTTCTATGCCGCTCGCTCGCTAGCGCAGGTCTTTTGCAAGTGCCTGTCCATATCCCTTCCAGCGGTCCATGGCCCACGCCTTGCATCTGCGTGCTGGTCGTGCTCTAGCTGCAGCCTCTCGTTTTCGTCTAGGGGATGGCTTTCCGGCGGCTAAATTTGTGACTTGCGGCTCCCACGTAGAGAGTAATAAGTCATTCACATACATGGAAAGGAAACAGCTCTTTCCAGAGTAAGGCAATGGCTGTGAGAGGCTAAAAGAAGTACAAGGTCTAAGGGGCTGGCTTTTCACAGCCCTTGCTCCCATCGAAGAAGTGGCACTCTCAATGAGGGCAAGGGCTGCGAAAAGCCAGCCCAAAAAGAATCAACAAAGGTTTGGAGGGGCCTACAAGCGGGAGAGCCGCTTCATCTAAGGGGCCGGAAGGAACCAAATCACATAGCTATGCAAAAGACTATAGTGGTTGGTAGTTGGGTAAGCCCGAGTCAGCATTCGCTTCCCTTCCGGTCTATGTGCACCTCGTGCCTACTCTTTCGTCACCATGTTGGCTTTTTTGGGCTAGCCTTTGACAGACATCGCCCCTTGGAAGAGCTTCTCTCTCTTCAGCCGCTTTTTGTGTTTCTTTTCTGATTCTGGAAAACTTCCAGCAGTAAGCCTGTCTTCCCGTCTCGCCCTTGCTTCCTTAGTCCCTCTCAGCTTGGGGCGTTGCTTGGTATAGCCCCATTCTTTGCCTGTCCTTTGCTTGTGCACGAACAGGATAGGATCGACTTGGCCTCCCTTAACTAGAGGCTACTGAGAGTCCCTACTGAGTGATCCATCCTCCCCCTGTTCTGACACAGCATCTTCAGGCCCCTTTGTAGCTGCAAAATGCTTTTAGGCCCCTCCGAACCTTTGTCAATTCTTTTCGGGCTGGCTTTTCGCAGCCTTTGCCCCCGTTGGGAGTGCCACTTTCTTTCCTTGCTGATGTCTTAGTCCTTAGCACTCCGGCTCCTTCAGACATTGTCCATTTCTTTGGGCTGGCCTCTCCCAGCCACCAGTCAATCTGGCCGCGCTTGCTTCCTTGAATGTCATGCGCACCGTGCGCCTTCATCTTTCCTGTACACTGGCTGGCCTTTCCATGGCCCACGCTCTGCATCTGCGAGCTGGCCGTGCTCTCGCTGCGGCCTCTGGCTCTCGTCAGGGGGATGGTTATCTGGCAGCTAGTCTGTCGGACCTGAGGCCTCTCACTCGTGATTACTGAGTGATCCATCCTCCCCCTGTTTAGACATAGCATCTTCAGGCCCCTTTGTAGCTGCTACGTGATTTCGGCCCATCCGAACCTTCGTCAATTCTTTTCGGGCTGGTTTTTCGCAGCCCTTGCCCCCATTTGGAGAGCCATTTCTTCTTCTTTCACGGCCATTGGCATTGCTTTGAAAGATCTTTTCTTCCCCTTCTCTGGAAACAACAGCGCTCCACATTGACTGGTGGCTGTAAGAGTGTCCAGCCGAAAGAAATGGACAAGGTGTAGAGGAGCCGGATGAAGCCCTTCTGCCAACAACTAGAGCCCGCCCAGCTTTCTGGTGCAAAGCATTAGCCTGAGCACGCTGCAAACAGGCCGAAACTCCTCGTCGTAAGAACGACAGACATGCAGCTGGCAAGCCCATCTCAGCCGGAACACATTTACATGTCGTGTGTAGCCTAGATTGGCTATGTTTTGAAGGAGAGTAAGGAAGGAATGCGTGTGTATTAAGAGATGGAGGGCCATGTGTGGCCAAGTACAAAGGCAAGCACATTGACAAATGTACGTCATCAGGAAGGAGGACCTAAGCACGACTGCCGCTGGCAGGAGCTGATCAGATTGGGGGTAATCGGAGTAGTGCTGCAGCTTTCTTTGTTCTGCACTGCTCACTGCGTGGCCAGCGATGTGTGTCGATGCTCGACCTCTACACGCCTCCGTAACCACGACATTGACCAAGGCTCGTGGCCCTTCACCAGGTTGCACGCCTACAATGTCAAGTGTGCGAACACAGGCCGCGGACTATGCCCGCAGGCCCACCTACACGTAGGTGGCTGTCGGCTCGACTGACGCTCCCTGTTGTGGTTGAGTAACTCCTACTTATATTTTCTTGGCCCTTACCGTCAGGGCGTGCTCGCTGCGCCTGGCCTCTGCCAGAACTCTTCTCTATTTCTTCTTTTTCAGCCGCTTATTTCCTTTTAACATCAGCAGTCGTCTCCTTGATATCAGCAGCCGCGTCCTCCGCCAAGCCAATGCGAGCGAGCCAGCGGCAGGCCGCGACGACCGCGCATGGCGGCGACGGCGGCGGCGCATCGGCGGCCTGGCCCTGGGACAAGGCGCGGCGAGAGGCTGACGCGGGTGACGGGAAGCTGAGCGGGCTGCGACAGCCGGGGGGCCAGCGCAGAACCTGAGGAGGGCGAGGCCGGCGGCGGCGCTCGGATGCGGTGAAGCTCGGCCTGCGGGGCCCGGGGATCGGCCGCCATGGACGGGCTGTTCAGCAAGGCGCTGGACGCGCTGGAGCCGCTGCAGTCGTCGGCGCTCAGCGCGCTCGACCTGACGCTCAACGAGTACCCCAAGCCGGCGGACGTGCCGCCGACGCCCTCGGGGCCCCCGGCCGCCGAGAACGGCGACGGCGGCGGCGGCGGCGGCGGCAGCGGCGCCGCGGGCTTCGCTCCGTCGGCGCTGTCGGCGGCGCAGCGCGTGCTGCAGTTCTGGGAGGAGCTGGACCTGGAGGGCAAGAAGGCGGGGTGGGACGCGCTGGGCGTGGCCATCTCGCAGAACCAGGAGGCGAGCACCAAGAACCGGCGGACGCTCGCGGACTTGACGCGGGCGTTCAAGGCGGCGCCGGAGCAGCGGGACGTCGCGCCGCTGCTCAAGTCGTACCAGGCGGAGATCGACGCGCTGACCAAGCGCGCCAAGCATGCCGAGACGGCCTACCTCGGCGTCTACCAGCTCCTCTACGACGCGCCGGACGCCGTCCCCATCCTGCGCTCCTTCGTGGACGCCACCGGCCGCGTGGCCGTCGCCGAGCAGGAGGCGCGGCGCTGCCGCCAGGAGCTCGAGGTTGGCGGCGCCGCTCTCGTTGCGCGCCGCGGCGTGGCCCAGATCGTGGCCGCAAATGCTGTCCACAGCCCTTCTTAGAGCCTCCGAAAGCAATGCCCTCTGTGTCTCCCGCGGTGGTGCAGGTTCTCCGGAGAGACTCGGCCAACTTGAAGACACTGCAGGCCACAGTACGGCGATTGGAGGAGCGGAATGCAGAGCTGGTGAGTGATAACGCATTCCGCTACTGCTGCAGCTCTTGGACACCATCTTAATTCTGGGTCCTGCAGTGGATAAGCCCTGAGATTAACGTGGTGCATTGTGGCGCAGGAGGAGGACATGGAGGAAAAGGTGGGCCAGATCGTGCTCCTGCGGGAGAAGGAGCTGGAGAAGGGCCTGGACGCGATGCGGGAGCAGGAGCGGGCGCAGGCGATGCAGCTGTCGGAGACCAAGGAGAGCCTGGCGGCGCTGCAGCGCCTGCACGACCGCACGCAGAGCCAGCTCTTCGACCTCCGCACGCAGACCGAGGAGGAGCGCGCTGCCAAGCAGCACGAGCTGGACCTGGTGACGGAGGAGATCGACCGCGCTCAGGAGCGTGCGGTGGGCCTGGAGCGAGTGCGCTCCGTGATGGTGTCGGAGATGGAGCAGATCCGTGCTGCTGGGCAGCAGGTCACGGCCGAGGAGGAGGACAGCGCAAAGCAGCGGACGTTGCGGGACCTTGAGGAGAATCTGAGCTCCAAGGAGAAGCTCATCTCAAAGCTCCACCAGCAAATGCAGCAGCTGGAGCAGGCTCTCACGGTGGGCCTCACTGATGTGCAATGTCTCAAGTGAGAGACTTGTTGAGGTTGAGAGCAAGGAGAGGATGTGCTCGACCAAATCTTCCCTCGTCTGCATGTGCAGGAGGGCCGAGAATCCAACCTTGTCCGAATACAGGAGTTGGAGGAGAAGGTTGAGGTCACAGAGCAGGCGAACGAGGCTCTGCGGCTGGAGATCAGCGAGAGACCAACGGGGACGCAGCTGGAGGAGCTCCGGAAACAGATCCGTGTGCTTCAGGTCTGCATGGATGCCTTCAACCAGCTCTTCCGTGATCGATCCATGATATGGCAACGAGTCATTCACTGTAGTAGTAGATACACGTAAACACTTACGGGGTACATCTTCCAGTTTCCTTCTCGGCTGATGTCAAATCTTTCGCTGACTCTGTTTAGGCGTTAATAGGCACCGACGTGGATGAGGAATGGGACAAGATGGATGAGGAGGACAAGGAGGACAACAGTGAGGCAGCACGGTTGCGAGCGGCTCTTAAGGTCCTTAACTGCTTCATGTGGAACAGCATGAGAGCAAGCTGCAGCCCTCTATTGCATTGTAGCTGTCATCTTATCACTGGAACAGGTAATGTACTTGCGCTTCTAACAATTGATCTTTGGTGCTCATGACAGGATACAAATAGGAAGCTGATGGCTGAGCTGACAATGACGCGGATGTCGCT
Organism: Spirogloea muscicola; assembly: GCA_009602725.1. Classification (NCBI taxonomy): domain Eukaryota; kingdom Viridiplantae; phylum Streptophyta; class Zygnematophyceae; order Spirogloeales; family Spirogloeaceae; genus Spirogloea; species Spirogloea muscicola. The sequence goes on from WELB01000035.1 coordinate 368,901, forward strand.
GAGCGAGCGAGTGGCGGAACTAGGTGAAGCGAACGGCAAAATTGTGGTCCTTCAGGAGGAGAGCAGGGCCTTGCAGCAGCTGATTGGTCAGCTGGAGGAGGACATTGTCAGGGTATGTGCAGTCCTACTCTCCGTAGACACCTGCATTTTGCACCATGAAAAGTTGAACATGTTATAGCCTCAGCAGCAAGCAGTATATGCATGTATACAGCGGATCAAGTATGCTGCTAGGTCAGGCCAGGCTGTGTCAGCTGCACGAATCTCTTGCTTGAGAGACAGAAGAAAGCAGACCTGAGTTACCAGTCAAATTTGCAGCAGGATTGACAAATGTTCAATCACGACAGTCTCCAAGGTTTGATGCTTCCAGGGAGGAGCTGCTCACAAAGTGCCCATCTACTTGCCCGGTCCATGCAGCAAAGTGGCAAGGGCTCGGATCAGTCATCGCAGGCCAGCTGGCAGCCGGGGCCGGGGGCTGTGTCCACCCTCCTGCAGCCGCAGGCGAGCTTCAACCACAGGAGCGAAGTGGAGGCCGTGGACAACGCGGCTGATGGCCCGTCCGACGACACCATGCTGAGCATTGTCTGCGGACAACGTGATCGCTTCCGCAAGCGCGTCAAGGAACTTGAAGACCAGATCGGGGTCCTCCAAGAGAGCCTTGGTGGGGCTTTTCTGCTGCTGCTTGCACAATGGCTATTGAACATGCTGCAGTGATCCAAGCCGTCGCACTGGACAGGCTTTTCGGGAATGGGTTTGGGGTTGAGGATAGATCTGAAAAGAATAGATCTAGAAAACAAGGGGAATTGTCCTTACCAAGCCGAGTTACCATGTTTGTGATGCAGCAAGGAGCGGTGCAGAAGTAGAAAAACTGAAGAACGACAATGTGAGCCTGTACGAGAAGATTAAGTACCTGGAGCAGTACAACCGGCAACAAAACCCAGGAGCGCGACGGGATGTCGGTGATGTCACGGTATTTGGCGGTGGTGGGCATAGCAGTGCACGCTATGCTTGCTTCAGCATCTCGAATGCTGGGGGAATGGAACACCGGCCTCCTTACTCTGCGCTTGGCGAAGGTGGCGGGAATGCTGAGATCCAATATCGCAAGCTGTACGAGGACCGTATGAACCCTTTCCACGAGTTCCACCAGCGCGAGCAGGATCGGAGCTACAAGAGCTTGCGGCTTCACGACAAGGTCAGTCACTACATATCCTGCTACATGCTGCATGGGTAGGTACACTCTTTTAACAAGGGTTTAGGAGGGTGCCTCTGAAACAAGGTGAAGAATTTGAGGTGATGATTGCTCAGCGACTTAGCTGCCAGTCATGTTTGACCTGTCATGACATCTCCTTGACATTGAAAGTAACAACAATTGGCTTTTTGTGGGTCCAGATCACCTTGACAGGAGGGAGGTTCTTCCTGTCCAATAAGTATGCCCGAACATTCCTCTTCTTCTACACGATTCTCCTGCATCTCCTCATCTTCTACGTCATATACAAGCTGGCCCACCCACGGGTTATCACCATCTACGAAAGCAACCCGCATGTAGGGGTGGCCCAGTCAACAGGGGGTGAGGACGCAGCGCACACGTTCACAGATGTAATTGCAGAGGGTGTAGGCACTCTCATGCAGAAGACCAGAGATTTGACCAACCAGTGACACACTCGTGTGTATTGCTGGACACAATGTGCTCCCTTGTGGGTTTTAATTTGTGTGCCCACTTGGTGTCTATGTAAGCTACTTACATTGCATCCCTTGAGGACTACAGGGAGTACCTTAATGAGAAGCTCAGACGTTTGCTCATTTATGGTCTTCTTCTCATACAGCCTCCTACTCTGCTTCTGTACCTCAGCTAAATGACAAAGCAATCACCTTCTTCCTTCTGTTGCTTATCTTGAGGTTCATGCACAGCTTTGGCAATGCAAGTATTCTGCAGAGGTCAGAGCTGCAATGCACAGCTTCTATGATGCATCCCGATGATATGAAGATTCAACAGGGATGGCAGTTGTAGAAAACCCTCTGATTAGACTAGATGTTGATGATGGCCTATACGTGCTGATTATTATAGATGACAGAATGAGTTGCTGTCCACACCTCACCTCAGCTCAATGTGGTACATTTCCACTTTGCCAATGCAACTTTACGAAGAGAGTCCGCTAATTGACACTAACCTGTTCAGTCTACTTCACGAGTACTCCTGACATGAGGCGGCATTTTGGCAACCATCACCGCCTTCGCTTTACCAATGTGATGGGAGACCTTCTGATGCAAGTCAAAAAACATAACCTTCAACTGCTGTACCCAATTGTCGACCTTCGCCTCATGCTTCTCATAGAGCACAGGAAGAATGAACGCTCCAAACAAGCCTGCTCCAGATAAGCCAAAGTTAAGCAAACTTGCTGGAGTCTGATCTCTCAAGTCTGGACCGTCAGGGGCCGTCGTTACTGGTGTGACGTATATCAGCAATCTATGGTTTGGGGCCTGCTGCAGCAACAGGCGCACGCAGTAGCTGTCTGCTAAGGCAACAGCTAACTTCCACTCTAGCAAAGTCCCCAAGCAGTCTCGATCTACTCATGATTGCCTACCTTGCCAGTCAGGTGCACTCACCTAGTCCTACAAGGGTTCGGACATGAAAATACAAGGAGACAAGCTTCACCACGTACAGGAATGACATTAACTGCAACAGCAAGATTTGCATTTAAGACGGGAAAGTAAACAACTCCAAGACTTGCCTCAGAGCAAGACAGTGATGCTTTGACAATTTGCTTGCCAGAGAAACAATACAAGTTGCATTAGATAGAGAAACCCACCTCAAGGAATAAGGTCAAGTCCTTCTCGACAGCAACACGGTGCCCCAGAACAAGGATGTGATCATTCCAGAAAGCACGCAACTCCAGAGCAACCCTTGAGATTGCTTCCTCAGAAAGTTGCCAGCTCTCTGAAACGTCAGGGAGGCTGTCTAATAACCTGCTTGAGGGCCACGTAGGCAAGCTGTTAGATAGCAGATAGCCCACTACTGTCTGCACAAGCTCTGCAGTGAATTCTGCAGTCAGTGCAGATCCACCACTGCGAGTACATCCGGCAGGTTGGAATAACCCCAAAAATTGCCGCAAACAAGATCAAGAAATAGAAAGTACCTCACGTCAGCCAATGGACGGATGCGGCTGTAGGTAAAGAGGGATAGGGAAATGTAAAGGGCGGCCGTGGCGACCAAGGACACCAAGGTGAAGTTGGAGGCAAAGAGGACACCGAACATAGCCAACAAGGCCAGGAAAGTTGACAAGGACATCAAGGTATCCCGCCAAAGCAGAGTATCGGCAACTGCAGAATAGCAGACAAGTAATGGATGTGGCCTTAGATAAGGTTGGCACAATTTAACAACTTGGCACCAACTTTTTGAGAGATCCCATGGACACCTCACTTTGTTCCGACCACAAGTCAGGATGCTGTGTCAGAGAGTCACAGCCATGAAATCACTGCATAGAGATTAAAGCATAAAGATAGAACCAAGATGGTGACGCGGCTAGGGAAGAAATGGTCAGATGACCTCTAAGACTTTTCAATAGCAGACTAAACATCAACAGTGCTTCCGCATGAAACAGTGGACTGTGCATACCTTTACCGCTCCCCAATGCTCTGTGCACCTTGCTCGTGACGCTCGATTGAGCAGGGGCGTCGCTCCGGAGGTGCTGGAATGCGGCAATTGTTCGTCTGATGCCCTCCTCCAGCGGCACAGGAGGCGCGTAACCGAGCAGCCGGGCAGCGCGGCCGCAGTTGAAGCAGCGGGACAGTGTCGCCAAGCGGACGCGCGATGGAATGAAGTCGGACTTGGGCAGGTGGAACGCCTCCGCCAGGAACTCGTTCAGTTGCGCGATCGGCAGGATCAACTGCGCCGGCAGCTTGCCCACTGGCCTGCACGCCCAAGTGACCAGGGAGATGAGAGCACCGCTTCTGAGACTAGAGTAAGCAGCCAGATGTTAGGCTGCGAAGATGGACAGAATTATCTGCCACATGGCGGGCTACCAGACTATAAAGTATCAGAGACTTTCAGTCAGGCCTTACAACACTTGGGTTACCAGATTAACATCAGATATCAGCTGTGGGCCAGCTCAACTGCTTTTTCATGCTCTTGGGGCTTGATCAGATGATCAGAAAGATCCCAAAAAAAGATGGTCCTCCTACACTCACACAGACTTTCATGACCACGTTGCAGAGTGCTAGAGGCTCCGAGGCCAGCACAGGGAGGGGCATCGCAGTCACGTACCCGCTGTACCCCAGGGGGATGATCAGATCATACAGAAAGTCCCAGAACTTGCGGGGCTCGCCGTTGGTGATGAAGTATGCCTGCACAGACGATTGCAGGGGCGGAGCATGAGGGATTCACACACCAATATCACCAAATTAACACCAAAAGTATGACCACTGCTGTGACTGCAACAGCTACTGCAGCCAATGATGAGCAGCTACTCCCGCCCTGCGTCGCTTAGCCCATCCTTGTCCTCTTTGCAGTGTGATTAAGATAAGTCACAGCTTGGTGGAGCTAACAGTATCTGTTGCTGGTTGATAAGCAGCCTCCTAACAGAGTGAGGTCATGTGCTTATGACAATAGCTGCTTCTGTTGCAGCCATGCAGACGGAGCTGCCGGTCACAAGGAGAACGACTTGAGCAGACCTTGCCAGCGGCGACGCCCTCGTCGGCGCTTCTCTGCCCGGGCGCCAGCACCGCCGCAGCACACAAGTGGGCGTGCGCCACATTCTCGACATACGTGTAGTCGGCAATGTTCTCGCCGCCGCCGATGATGAACTTCATCTTGCCGCCACGGGCATTCCGCACTGTGGTGGGCAGCAGGACGGAGTCGCCAGGCCCGAAGACGCCGCTGGGCCGCAGCGCGGCGGTGGCCAGCGCCGGCCCGTTGGCCACCAGCACCAGCGCCTCCGCCTGCGCCTTGGTGTCGCAGTATGCGTCCATCGGCTGGCAGGGACGACGACAGCCCACATCGACGACAATGTCGTCAAGGAGGCTGACCCGCAGGAAGCGTCGGTAGCTGCATGGCGACGGCCGGCGGCGGTCACCTTGTCGGGGACCGGGAGGCCCTCGTCGCCATCGCGGATCTCGTGGGTGCCGTCGAACACGATGCTCGCCGTGCTGGTGTACACGAGCTTCCGCACGCCCGCGCGCCGGCACGCGTCGATCACGTTCCGCGTACCTGGCCGTGGCAGGACGACGGGGCGCCCGGGGGCTCCTCTGCGACATCTCGTCAGCGCCCGCCTCAGCCGCCGACGTGGGGAGGCTTGCAAAGCGGCTGCCATGGCGAGCGAGCGGGCTTCGCTCACCGTTGACATTGACGTCGTACTGGTCCTGGAAGCGGCCGCTGTGCGGGTGGAGGCCCGCGGTGTGGAACACGACGTCGGCGCCCTCCACGGCTGGCACACGCCGCCTCTATGCCCAAATCAGTGGCGGCAAGTGCGGAGAAATGGATTGCTTCAGGAATCAAACCAGCATCATGGGTTTGGAAGGCTAAGGGTTAGAGTCGAAGCTAAACCACTGACGTGGCGCGGCGCTCACCGCGGAGGACCTGGGCGGGCTGCGTGACGTCGCCCTGGAGGTAGGCGGCGCGGCCGGAGAGCAGCGCGGCGGCGAGCGGGCCGCCGGCCTCGTCGGGCGCCAGCACCAGGGGCCCCGGCTCGAGGTCCAGGATGCGCACGCTGCGCCAGCCGCCGGCCTCCAGCAGGCGCGCCACGAGGTGCCGCGCCACGAAGCCCCGCCCGCCGGTCACCAGACACACCTGGGGATCAAAGCCAGCTCACATGAGTGCCACTGCCAGAACACATGTCGGGCTGAAGGGGTAAGCTTCAATGCAGCAGCCGCAAGCAGGTGGGCTGTGGCCAGTGGTGTGTACGGATGCGTAGGCATGAGCCAGGCGGAAGGAAGTGATGTGTATGGGGAGAGATAGAGAGAGAGCGAGTGAGAGAGCTAGCTCCCAGAGAAGGCAAGGCCAGCGAGAGAAGCGGCAAGCGGGCGTGCTCGCCTGCTCGTCCATGGTGACTGGTAGCGGCGCCTGCGCCACGCGGCCCTTCCCGCAGGCGCCGCCGCCGCCGCCGCCG
>WELB01000035.1:377042-393059 GCA_009602725.1 Spirogloea muscicola
TTTTTTTTTTTTTTTTTTTTTTTTTTTTTTTTTTTTTTTTTTTTTTTTTTTTTTTTTTTTTTTTTTTTTTTTTTTTTTTTTTTTTTTTTTTTTTTTTTTTTTTTTTTTTTTTTTTTTTTTTTGGGCGGCGGCGACGGCGGCGGTGGCCGCGCGGGCCTCCCCTCGGCGGCGCGCCCTGTGGCGGCAGTGCCGGCAGGCTGCGCCGAGCTGGTCGTCGTCCGCCACGGCGAGACGACGTGGAACCGGGACGGCCGCCTCCAGGTGCGGCTCCGCCGCTCAGTCCTCTGCCCTATTGGGAAAGTTGACGTTGTCGGAGCTTGTGACGGCCGGATCGCCCTTCTGGGTTTGTGGCTTTGCAGGCAATAGCTCGTCCAATCTACGGTAATGGCTGTGAGAGGCCAGCCCAAAGGAATGTACAAGGTCTGAACGGGCCAACGCAAATGCTGGTCATTGCCACCACTCAGGACTCAATACTTATGCTCGCAGGGGCACGCGGAGTCGCCGCTGAGCGAGCAGGGCCGGCAGCAAGCGTCTGCTGTAAGCGACTGGCAGCTGACCCGCTGCCTCTGCTGCGTGCTCTGGACACTCTAGATGGGCGTCAGCAGAACTCCATATGGTGCCGTCCTCACAGCCCACTGTGTATGGATCATCTCGAGCTCAGCCGTCCTGGGCCTCCTCTGACTTCGCGCACAGTTGGCCGCGAGGCTGTCAGCAGAAGACCTGCCGGCGGCGGTCGTCTACTCATCCGACCTCCAGCGCGCTCACGACACCGCTCTCGCCATTGGCTCCGCCTGCCGCCTTGAGGTGCAGAGCTGCCAAAGGACTGTTGGACTTGCGCTGCGCTGGACATGCTCAGCCCTAGTTGGTCCACTCAGAGGGGCGCGAGCCTGGACATGCTCAGCTTCAGTTACCAGCAAGCCTTGAGTGTCTTATTTGCAAGTGCTTGGCCCCACCAGACAAGCTTCATAGTTGCAGCTCACTGATGACTTGCCCAGTAAACATCGACTCTGACTTGTGCTTTGAGTGACGTCAAGGTTATTCACTGCAGCCTAAGCTGTATTGCTGGTCCAGGTTCAGACAGACGCAGCCTTACGAGAGCGGAACTTAGGCTGCCTACAAGGCCTCACCCACGCAGAGGCGCACGCGCAATGGCCCAATGAGTGGCGTGCATTCACCTCAAGGGACCAGCCAATAAGAGTAAGTCCTGAACGCCTCCCCATGCCACTCTGGCTGTGCAGTGATTGGCTTCTCGTTGGCTCCTCTTGGCCCCTTCATGCTAATGTGACATGCAGTGAAGGCTCTGGACTCTCACAATCTGAGAACTCCCCATTGCCAGATTAGATATGTCACTGCAGTGTGTCTTCGATAATGGCAACGATCAGGGCAATGGCGGGAGCCGTCTTCAGTTCTACAGCCGCGTGACGGGCGCCGTGGAGGCCATTGCAAGCCGTAATCAGGGTATGTCATCTGCTGTGGCAGGTGGCAATTGCACTGGAACCACCTCACATGCTAGACCTCCACCCTAAGATTTCATTGGCAGTGCACTCATGTAGGGTGCAGAACATACATAAATGTGTGTCGACATATGTCTATATGATCCTCAATATGCAGTTTCGCAGCCAGTCATCAGAAATTTTCACTCCCCTATGGCAGGCAAGAGGATCATAATCGTTTCACATGGTGGTGTGCTCAATGCCATCCACTATCATGCAACCGGGAAGGGGCCTCCAGGGCGAGTCGTCAATGCTTCCATCAACATCATCAGGGTCTCCAGTGACAAGCTGTGGTCCATCATGCTCTGGGGAGACATTTGCCACCTTAGCAACGTGGGGTACTTACAGTCTGTATTTGGCGGTGACAAGAACTCAGCTTAATGTCCATCCACTGCCTCAACAAGCACTGTTACTGAAAAGCTTCTGTTCTCACACAACACTGGGTCACTTTACAGGGTGAGTGAGTCAGCTTGCAGAAATTCCTGCAACGATTGACTCACAGTGCCTGAGGTGCAACTTTGAGCCCAGCAGCATTACTAAACTTGCCCTCTTCAGCGGACCTGATTGAGCAATACACCAACGCTGCAGAGCATGTAGTTGAGCACTGCAACCGCACTAGTGCAACTTCTGTACTACTGCACTCTTGGTTCTGTTAGGCATTGGTAGTTGATAGTTGCATGCCTTCCTCACTGAGCATGCCCTTTCTTCTACAAGCAGTCTTCTCTAGGTGTTGTTTCCTTGATTAGTCAACTGTCTTATGCACACCATCTTGCGAAAGGAAGTCATGGTAAAATTACTTGGCTGCAGTCAATCCAACAATCCCTGCAAATGAAGTCGGGACAGACTTGCAGTTAGCGCCACCCTTAAGATTTGTCTTCAAGCTGTGATTTGAAACCTACAAGACATACATCCGAGGTCAAGTGGCAGTGTGACACGAAATCCCAAACACGAAGGTTGTAAGAGAAAATTGCAAAGTGACATGCTGTGGCTTACCACAAGCAAGACGAGCTCCAGCATTGCCAGTGGAAGGACTGAGCTCGTGACCACCTGCAGGAGGATGAGGGGTGATGGGAAAGTCATGACTGATATGACCCTTCTTTAGCTCATACATGCTCAGGAGATGACTAAAGTGCCCAAGACGCGTCAGACTTCCAACCCCGTCCCTTGACCTCTGCATTGCTGATGTAAACCAACGAGCACTCTGGCTTAAGCTAAAACTGAGCTTGCAATGTCATGCCACTCTTGATGCTTGCAACTCAAATGCCTAGTGATTAGTCACTTGCACAGTAAACTGCCTCGCATACTGCCATGAAATGTTCAATTGCCACCCACAACAAGTGCTCACCTTTGCCCAGATCATCTTCATCCTCGTGGATTACAAAAGCGCGACCAATAGCAGAATCAGGTCCTGACAAGTGGATCTGTACATGAGTGGATATGGCGTATGTGAGTGATGGCAACAGTGTTGAGTATGCACGGCTCTAGTACAGAAGTATAAGGTATCAGTCGTCCCATGCATCTGCTTAGTGTCTAAGTACATAGTCAAACAACCACAAGGCAAGCTGTGGGCACAATCAATACACCTGCTGGTCTGTTATGGTTGTCTCGATAACACCTGTTCATGTTACCCAAGAAAGTGACTGATTAGTATTAAATTATAAAACCAGTGCAGCCTGTGAAAGAGGTTGCAGTCAGAATAGCAAAATGGCCCAGACATTACCCGCACTTTCAGCATTCCTGACTTCACATAACACACTCTTGGGCAAGGGGGGTACTTCTGGACCACGGATGAAGAAGTTCAATACCCTGGTCATCAGCAATGACGTTGCCTAGGTCGCCTGCATGGCGCACCTCATCCTCTGGAGCGCCATGCGTCTGCTTCTTCGGATTGAAGTGAGGCCCTGAAAGCAATCAATGTCCACTGATTCCATGCTCTTGTCGACCTCAAGGACTGCCATGAATGTTGCATACATTACGGTATTGTGCAGGAGATGTATACCTTCTAATGAATGTGGCACTAGAGAAGGCAACAGCAACAGCAACAAGAGGTGCAGGTAGTCGTGACATGTTATGCCTTACTCTGGCAGCACAGATCCAACTGTCCCAAGACAGGCAGGTCAGACCCCTTGATTGACCATGCTCTCATGCAAGCTAATGACAAACATCGTGACAAGGGGCCAAAGAGTAAAGAAAATGACCGACCAGTAGATGCACACCCATTGGTTGTGTCCCCAAATTCATGCTGCATACCAGATGAAGGACTGATTTGAATGAGCCTCCAGTCAATGCTTTCTCAGACAAACATGTACTAAGTTTTAAGAAGGCCTCGATGTTTGTGATGCAGTGATAAACAGATGCACGATACACTTGAGGCCGCTTACAAAGGCATACCAGATGGAAGCCATGCTTGCCAGGTTTCAGACCCTTGATAGACAAGTGAACAGTTGTTGGGCCTGCAGGACACATGCAGCATCCTGAGCAACTTCATTTCTATCACTGGCGGCTGCCACATGCTCGGCAGTTGGGACGCCGTTGATTATACGACATTACGTATGCAACGATCAGCGATGATGCATGGTGCTGATGGAGTAGCACATACAGAAAGCACTAAATCGACCTGCAAGCTGTTAGCCTCAGCCCATATCTAGTCATGGGTAATGAGTAGGACCAACCACCTACATCAGGTTTGCAAAGTGCCTGCGACCAGCTCCATTCGACAAGCCCCAAGGAGGAGCAACATCAATACAAGTTGACCTCAGGTAATGATGCGTGCTCCGTGTGACGAGGCTGACCTGACTCATCCTCCTGTGTAAGTTTCACGGTGCCATCGACGCCAGCACTGCCCGCGAGGACAGCCACTGCCTGCTTCGCCTGCCATGGAAGCCACCGACAGTGAGGTCCACCATGCTCAACAAGGCCCCCAGGGCGACCTCTTGCAGATTCAGCTGGCTATCTCAACCACAGTGGCCCCTTTGGTGTAAGGCTGCTCGTGCGAAAAATCCCACAGTCAGACAACGAGAAACAAGTCGCGGACGGCGGACCAACCATCGTCATACGACCTTGCGCCGCAGGGACAATGCTGCGCCGCCAGATGAGAAGGCAGAAAGGCGAGGCAGACGGTGCGTTAGAATTGCCTCCAACGCATCGGTCAGTCCGCTGTGGAGGCCTTACCATGGAGCTGGCGGGAGACGCAGACGGCGGCGGCGACGGCGGCGGGGCGGCGGCGGCGGCGGCGGCGGCGGCGGCGGGGCGAAGGGACTGATGCCGTCAGCTGCCAGCTGCTGGAGGGATTTGGAGTGTGTATTGAGTTGATGGAGGGCTGACGGTGGCAGAAGAAGGGGTCGCCCATTGAGGATAGGGGCTGGAAAAGCCAGCCCAAAAAGAATGAACAGAGTACGAGAAGGGGGGCCAGGCAGAGACTCCCTGGCCATGTAAATGGCACGGCCCGCAGCTTTCGGGATGGAGACAAGGCGCGCTGTGCGAAATGAAGGAAGTGCTCGCCCATAGAGAAGAAGAAGAGGGGCTGGCAAAGCCAGCCCAAAAGAAGAAGGCTCGCCCATAGAGAAAGAGGGGCTGGCAAAGCCAGCCCAAAAAGAATGGACAATGTCCAAAGCCGAAGAATGAGATGCCGAGGAAGGACTCCTCTACCCTACCAATCAGACAACATACTAGGGAAGCTCAGTAGGGGCTGGAAAAGCCAGCCCAAAAAGAATGAACAAAGTACGAGAAGGGGGGCCAGGCAGAGACTCCCTGGCCATTTAAATGGCACGGCCCGCAGCTTTCGGGATGGAGACAAGGCGCGCTGTGCGAAATGAAGGAAGTGCTCGCCCATAGAGAAGAAGTGGCACTCCCAATGGGGGCAAGGGCTGCGAAAAGCCAGCCCAAAAAGAATTCACAAAGGTTCAGAGGGGCCTAAGAGCGGTGAGCAGCTACAAAGGAGAAGAAGAAGAAAGTGCTCGCCCATTGAGAATAGGGGCTACAAAGGGGCCTGAGGATGCAATGGTAAAACAGGGGAGAGAAAAGAGAGAGAAGGCGCGCGGTGCGCATGAAATTAAAGCGAGGCCAATTCAAGCCATTACATTGTTCAGACAGGGGGAGGATAGAGAAGAAGAAGAGGGGCTGGCAAAGCCAGCCCAAAAGAAGAAGGCTCGCCCATAGAGAAAGAGGGGCTGGCAAAGCCAGCCCAAAAACATTGGACAATGTCCAAAGCCAAAGAAAGAAAGAGCGCGCCCGTAGAGAAAGAAAGAAAGGGCTCGCCCATTGAGGATAGGGGCTGGACAAGCCAGCCCGAAAATAGAGAAAGGGGGCCAGCAAAGCCAGCCCAGAAAGAATAGACAATGTCAAAAGCCAAAAAACACAAAAACAAAAAACACACAGCTAGGCAGCTAGAGAAGAAGACACGACGAAATCACAGGAAGCTCAATACCCCCGGGTGAGCAACATCAGCTCGGAGTAGCTCGACGCAGGAAAGAGAGAAGGCGCGCGGGGCGCATGAATTGAAAGGGAGGCCAATTCAAGCCAATACATTGTTCAGGCAGAGTCGAGTGCAGACTAAACAATGCTACATAACACGGAGACCTAAAAAGGAAGTGATGCATCCAGACGCGACCCAGAAGCAGCCGCGATAGCGCGGCCCGCACGCGAGTGGACGGCATAGGCGAGGGAGCGTTGGAGGGACACGGAGAGCCGCATCCGGAAGACCTGGGCCAGGAGGAATGCGTGTATATTAAGAGATGGGGAGGCCATGTGTGGCCAAGTACAAAGGCAAGCACATTGGGCCAGGGAGCCGGCCGCGTTGAAGCCGGGCAGCCCCCCTGGCAGACCCGGCCGCCGCCGCCGCTTTTTTTCCTTGTGTGCTTGTCATTTCTGCTGGTTCGCCTTAGGGCTTCGCCTGGCTTCCCCCCCCCTCTTCTTGTACTCTGTTCATTCTTTTTTGGGCTGGCTGTTCCAGCCCATATTCTCAATGGGCGAGCCCTTCTTCTCCCTGGCAGACCCGGCCGCCGCTCGATGGCCTGCCGGGCAAGCCGCTGGAGGAGGTCCAGCCAGCCACGGCCATAGGCCCCGTGGACATCGATGGCCAGGGCTGCGAATTTGTCGGCAGGCGGGTGATCAGCATATTTCCGTTCTTTGCCGCGGGCCGCCACAGCGACCGCATGCCCAGCGGTTGTCGCCGACTTGGAGGGATTAGCGGAGTCGACACAGTCGGTAGTCACCACATCCGCGAAGATTGAGGTGCCGAAAGAGAAGAGAGGTTTTTTACTTTACCAAATACGACAAAACACTAGGGAAGCTCAGTACCCGCGAGTGAGCAACATCAGGTCAGAGTAGCTCGATGCAGGGAAGGGGAGGCCTAATTTAAGGCCCCTATCCTCAATGGGCGAGCTCTTTCTTTCTACTGCCACTTCCTTCTTATTTAAGCCAACGCACTGTTTAGGCAAAAGCTCGTGCAAAGGTGGGGCTTCACTAAGCTAACGGGGTAACTGCGTGACGTTAGTAAGCGCCACAGCGGGCAGGGCTCGCCACTCTGCCCGCCCTGACACATAGCAGCTGCCCAGCTTTATCGTTGCCAGAGCCCTCAAGCTTCCTCGGCACTTGTGGCGGCTGGAAATGTGGACGAGATTAGTTTCGGCCTCCATATGCGCAGTGCTGTTTCGGGTTCTGTCCATCCCTGCTGGGCTGGCCTCTCACAGCCATCGCCTTAATTTACGAGAGCTGTTTCGTTCCTCGACTAGGTGGCCATCTGCAGGTCAGAGCCAGCTCTTAACACTTGATGGCCAGTGAGTAGCTGAGGGCTTCGGCAGTGTTTGCGAGCAGCAGCATGAGTGAAGATATCAAGAACCACAGGGGTCTGCAATGCTCATGTGGCAAGAGGAGAAAAGCAGGCGCGCCATTGCCCCCCAAAGATCGTACCATCCAGTCTTTGCAAGTGGTTCAACTTTCACAATCTCTGCATTTCTTTCACCCCTGCAGTGGCACTCTCTGGCCACATCACAATCTTTGCAGTATCCCACACTGAACTCAAAATTGCCGCAGGCCACCCAGCCTACAGATTTGGGAACTGGATTTGCAGAAGGATTTTTGCTCCTGGAGCCTTCCTGTTTGAAGGCACAAGAAGTACGAGAAATTTGAGCATGAGGTCACTAAATTGCCAGATGCAAAGCTCCTGTTACTGATATATTGGACAGAGACTCTTGAAGCCCGTCGAACAGCAGGTCACTGAAACCGCTTGGGGTTGCAGATGCTTGGCAGAATGCTAAGCTGATGAACAGCATCATCCAACCAGACCACGTCAAACCTGTCAAGCACTCTGTTGAACTTGCTCTTTGCATAAGCCATGTTTAGTTGCAAAGCTGCAACTAGACATGCTTTGCATCTGAGACATTCACTGCACATGAAATGCCAAGAGTCTCAACCGCCCGACCTAGAAGCTCGCTGGAGATGGCTTGTGAAGTCACCCTTCAAGTGGCGTCAGGCCCACCACGCCTGTGGCCCACCAGGCAGTGTGCACAAGGTGAGGATCTGTCACCTTTAGCAATGAAAGAAATCTGATAGATGGTACATGGATGCAGCAAGCGCGCGCCTGCCTATAGTGCTTCATAATCTCATCAGTGTCAGGGTGGTATCTGTACCACAGGCCAGGCGGCCTCCAGCGTTGCCAGTAGTGGAGCTCAACTCGTGGCCACCTGCAACATGCAGGACGCATGTGTCACAGCTGGAGTTTTCACTTTCCTACTCACAAATGGCAAGAAGGCGAGTATTCATCCTGATGTATCTATACCAGTCCAGCCACCTTGCTCAACCATGAAAGGTATCCTCAACAGAAAGCTATTATTTCTGTACCAGATTTCATACAATTTGCACCTTCACACTAATGCTATGAAGATATCTAGCTCATCAACTCAGATGTATATTAGCCACAACTTAGTATGCAGTGTTGAATGCAGCAGTATTTACGGGCAAGCGTACCCTTGCCAAGGTCGTCCTCCATCTCGTGGATGACAAATGCGCGACCGACCACGGTGTTGGGACCAGAAAGTGGAATCTAAATAACAATGCCAACAAGCACCATCCAAGCCCATCGCTTACAGATTCGTCAGCTGGTAAAGCGCCCACCTTGCTGACCTGCCATGCTAGATGGCTGGGCCTACGATTGCTGCTTTGCACATGAGTGTAAAAAGCTTACAGTGTTGTACGAAGGCCACAATTGTACATTGTTCACGATCTAGTGGAGCACATTTGACAAAAGAGTACGACAGAGACAGAGACTCGATAATTTGGTTGCAGACCTGGCTGTCAGTAATGGTGGTGTTCACTACACCTGGCATCAAAGGGATGTCAAGGACTAACATTAGCATGACTTCTTGTATGCAATGGCAGCTAATGTGCAGATTAAGCAGCAGTATCTTGGTTGCACAGATATGTCTTGCTGTTATGGCCTGATGATGTGCCTTTACATAGGACCTCCTCGCAATGACATCTCAGGTGAGCTTTCAAGTGTTGCCCAACCCATAGCACCAAAGCTCCAAGAATGAGTAATCAAGCTCAGCCAACATGTGTACTAAATTGGCATGTTCCTCACCCTTGTCATCGGCAACAACATTTCCAAGATCACCAGCATGTCGTGTCTCATCCTCTGGGGCGCCGTGAGTCTTCTTATCAGGGTTATAGTGAGGACCTGCAACAACAGCAGCACAGACACAGCTCAGTGCACATCAGGTGCTGTGGGCCTTTACACTGAGTTTGCTGACAAGCAACCTCGTGTTTTAGTAGTGAGTACCACATCGCCATTGTCAGACACACTGCCTACGGTGGAGATGTACCAGTGGAAATGCAGCCATTGGTGGTATCACCAAATTCATGCTGCAACAACAGTTGCCCAGGTTGTCAGCAACTTCAGCTTCAATGACATAAGCCCATAACGTCAGTGTATCGCAACGACTAAAGTTTTAAAATTGGAATAGCACAGCAAGGTTGCTACTTACTGAACTGTTTCAACCTCAATCAACAAGCATCACGTACTGACAATCATGCTGGTTGTCTAATCTCACCAGGTGGAATCCATGCTTGCCAGGAGTGAGGCCTGTGATGTTGACATTCACAGTCGTGGGACCTGCACAATCATGCATGACAGTCGACATGCCTTCACAAATAACTAGAAGGCTGTGTAGCCTGAGAAGAACGGTAAGACACCATGCTCAATGATCAGCTCTGAGCTGGATAGACCTGATATAAGCGCCGCAGAAAGACGCGCGTGACATGGGACCAGCTCGGTTACCTGACTCATCGTCTTGGCTCAGCTGCACAACGCCCTCAACACCAGCAGTCCCCTTCAACACTGCCACGGCCTTCTTCGCAGCCTCCACCTGCCGCCAGTGGAAATATGACTTCAGTTCCAATTACAACCCTCTACTACTGATAAGGATGATTCTGCAACACTTCCAGATGCTCATATAACAAATTGCAGGTTACATACTGTGCGGCACTAAGGGCCAGATTTGAGCTTATATATCTTTAGGATATTGTATTGTGGTGTAATTATATTGCGGACGACATTGCTGCAAACGTGAATACAGCTTTGACGACAAGTCTGCATCCTCGTGCCCACCGCCATTGTCGCAGAATCTCAGCGGTCTGGCTCTGCTGTAAAGCGCTTACCTTGAGAACCGCCAACCTCACTATTTTCCGCTGAGGAGCGGCTGATCGAAGAGCGCTTCCGAAGAAGGCTTTGTGAGTCGGGATGCGCTTGACCTGCCATCAAAGATACCATACAAAGTCATTGTGAGGCCGTGTCGACCAAACCAGCCGTGCTGGCCTTGGACATTGAGGTGTCTGCAGAAAAGCTGCCTCTCGCTACTATCGAGCTGCCAGACGTCAGGCTGAGGCACCGCGCGCGGCAAGGCGCTGCATCGTAGACGGAGCGCTGCAGCTCCTGACCGCTATCGCTGGAGGCTTGGAGCCTGAGCTGCCGGCTGACGTCCGGCAGACCGCCGAGGCGGCGGCTGGCGGCGCCAAGCGCGGCCAGCCCCGGGAAGCTGAGCTGCGGGATAATGGCGAGTGTGATGAGCTTGCGGCGCACCTGGAAGGACGCGGAGGCTGGGGCCAGGAGGGAGGACCCGAGCGTGGCGGCGGCGGCGGCCATGGCGGGCCCGGCTGGCTCGGGGGGGGGCGGGGATGATGGTTGTGTACACGAGAAGTACGAGCGGAACGGAATCGGCACTCCTTGTATCTTTTCGGCTTTGTTACTTCAGCCCCTTTATTATTTTCCGTTCTTCTTCTGGCAAACAGTACAAAACTGTGTGCCGGCTTGCCTTGGCGTGCCTCTGATCTCCCCATCATTTGCACTACTTTTCGCCTGAACAATGTATTGGCTTGATTTGGCCACCCTTTCATTTCATGCGCACCGCGCGCCTGCCTTCCTCCGCACTGGGCCCCAGTACGAGACGACGTCAGAAGGAGCACCCACTTTCCCATTGCCGCCACGTTAAGGCCCGCCGCAACTCTTCGTTCGCCAGCAGGCCCGGCGCCAGTCTCCCGCCCCAGCTCCTCCCACCCAGGCGATACCGCAACAGCCAATGGCTGCGCTGACGGCGTGGCTCGGCAGCACACCTCCTGAGGCCGCCACGTGCACGACAGCCTTCACTACGGGCAAGTGTTATACGCGTAGCTGAATTCGCGGAGCGTTTTTTGCGTTCAGAAGTCCACTTCTTTTGGGGCTGGCCTCACATCCCATGCCTTTCTTTGTTCGTCTTAAGAGTTGCGCCTCTCTTATACAGCCCTCGCCCTTTGGAATTTTCCTGGGCGAGCTCTTGGTGGCAGAAGGGCTTGATATATGCCATCAGTTATTATGGCATCGATTAGTGACCTTCATGCGTTAACCCGGGGTTACTGAGCAAGTCAACTTGCAGTGGATAATGTACGTCATCAGGTGTGCTTGCCGTAGTACTTGGCAACTTGGCCTTTCATTTTTTCAGTACAATTTCAGTACATTTTTCCCTGAAGAGCGTCGGTTACACAGCGATCACCGCTTTTGAGAAGCTTTACTGCTCTCTCGGGCTGGCCCTTCTCAGCCAGCGCCCTCTGTGGGAAATACATCTTCTGTTTTGCGTAGAGAGGTACAGCTGCAATCTGCAACCCCAAGCAAAGAGGCATACGAGCTATGCCTTGTCTACAGAGTCACCCCTTTCAACGCGAGTGACTGCATATGGAAGCTAGGGCCCCTCATTAAGAGCACAACAAGCTTGCTTCTTCCACTGCGCAGTAGCCTACAACGATCCAAGAGGCTGCATAGTAGTGGAGGGGTGGCTTGATAGGTACGGGCAGAGTGTGAACCCAAGATGATGGCAAGCCTAGGAGGAATGAGCACCTAGCTCTCCCCTTTGTATTGGTGGGCTGGACAGATGGTCTATCCATCCCTGAAAATAATATACATCTTGGAACAATGTACGAACCTACACTCAGAAGAAAGTCTGTATGTTGACAACTGTGCGTCGTGAGCTTCCTACTTGAAGCACGAGAGAAGTGAAGGACAGACCTGCACACGCCTGTTCCGGCCCTTTTGTGCTGAAGTGTCACCATCTTAAGCAACTGAGGGCAGTGCTGGAGCACTCTCCGAGGACGAATTGTACAGCGCTTCCAAAGGGAAGTCAGGCCTTCGGTGCAACCTAAATGCAGGGGCTTCTTGGTCAAAGTACCGCTGATACTAAACATCAATGAGAGACTGCTGACTGAGGCAGTGGATCAAACTGTGCTTTCACATGCTAGGTACTAATTGCAATGACTTAAGAGCGGCAAGTGAAGTGTGCATTAGCACCGGAATAAATAGATGAGGGAGGTGGATTGATTGAGACCTGTGACTGACTCACCAATTTTCAGCGGCATAGGTGCAATTGTTGCTCTCAACGATATGCACACTATAAGCATGCCGCGA
The DNA here is from genome assembly GCA_009602725.1 of Spirogloea muscicola. Taxonomy (NCBI): domain Eukaryota; kingdom Viridiplantae; phylum Streptophyta; class Zygnematophyceae; order Spirogloeales; family Spirogloeaceae; genus Spirogloea; species Spirogloea muscicola. Next base: position 389,463 of record WELB01000035.1, read on the forward strand.
TTTAGGGGACTTGTTTTCGTAGCTGCACAACAGTATCGAAATCTGCCAACCATCAGTCATGCAGCAGCAAAGAGTATCGAAGATAAGATGCCTCTGCAGGTATGTGAGCACTTCACAATGTCGAGTCATCCCAATGGCAGACAACAACCACTGACGACCGCTGTTAGGCTTGAAAGCATGCGCATGCAACAGTCATGCACATCACCACATGAGAACTGCAGCTTCAGGTCATTTGAGTACCACCTTTGACTGCTCATGTCTATGTCAGATTGCTAACCTTGTATGTACCAAAGCGCCATGGAGTAGCATCAGCGACCCTGCCTTGACCTCCACAGGAATGAACTTTGTCATATCATACTGAGGAGCTTCGCCCTTGAAAGTGACTCCTTGTTCTGTTTTGACAAACCTCCTTGCAAGACCGTCTGCAAAGAGGATCTCCAAAAGCACATTCAACATCAACTCTAGCACTACAGACTCCTCAATAAGAATTCATACTAGTCTCCCAGTACACTGGCTGCAAGTTGTATATGATCAATCATCAGCGTACTGGTCTACTTGCACCTAAGCTAGTTCTCATCAATTATTAGCCAACTGACGAAGAGCATGCTCTGCCTTGTATTTACGAACGAAATTCACGAACAAAATGCTAGCTACCCACATTACCTCGATGTGAGCCAGGAAGTACCCATATGCAACCATTCTCAACAGTAGCATCTTCTAGTGCCACCCACAGGCCCATGCAAGAGGGAGGCTCTGTGTACAAGAACGAACTATCTTGATGAGGTACTACCTCACCCCCAATACCCGGTTGCTGCAGACATAAACAGCATGCAGCCCAATGTCAACAACATCTAGTACAATGCTCCGCAAAAGTTTGATGCTGCGTACATATACAAAAGTTCCTGTTAGCTGTATCATAGGAGGCTTGCTTGACAGCTTAACATTGGACTGTTCTCCACGCCAAGCTTACTATGCCAGTACTTGACATTATCCTCCAACAAATTACCCCACAATCTTCCAGAAGGGGTTTAATTGGTATGGGTTGTGAGAAAGAACCCACCTTGAAGATGTACATTGACTGAATGGGCACAGGAGCTCTGTACCCTAATGATGTGAGCATTGTGGCCACCTTTGCTGACCTTGAGAATTCTCTGAATACAGGGTCCAGGTCATGAAGAGCTGTGGAGTGCATGGTGTGAAGAAACTGCTTGAGTTTGCCAATCTTGTCCCTCCTATGTTACCTCTAGTGGTCGGCTAGGTCTAGTGTGCTCGCAAGGCAGCACCTTCACGGACATGCAACCTTGAGTGAGAATATCTTGGCTGACGATTATAAGAAACTCACCGTGGCCTATTTTGTTGATTGACAGAGCCCTCGGCTGTTTCAAGGATCCATTCTCATCATGTGCCTTCTCTGTAACAGAAAAAGACTCAAGGCTTCAAGAACATGGCTCAAATTGGATGAGGGGTCCAGACAGGGTTAGTGATTTCCTGGACTGCAAGTGCACCACTTCTGTTGACCACTATCCCAAGCAAAAGTTGCAAAGCAGATCTTGCCTGCATCTCGTGCCCCTGATTACATCATAAAAATCTCAAGCACCTGTGAGCTTGCACACAAGCAGTCGAGCAGTCAAGGCGTACCAATAATATGACTGCGACTTCAACAAGGTCGTTCTTGATGACTGACCTTCATAGAAGTACGAGATATTGTTGGCACTCTCAAAAAAGTACTTGCCAGTTTTTTCCTTCTGAGACGACAGCTTTGCAACTATGTCATGACTGTGAGCCTTTTTGACAGCGGTGCTCTTGTATCAAGATGCTGCGCCATGAATCAGTCAAGAGTGACTGATGTAGAGAGCTGTGTCAACATCTCTCTAGCTAGCTTTTACCAATTGCTTTGCAAAGTAGGTTTAAGGGTTTAGGGCATCAAAGCTTAACCTGATTCTTGGTGGAGAAGATGGATTTCTCGTTGTCCTCAAAGCCCTCAATCAGATCCTTGACGTGCTCCATGAGCGCCTTGCATTCTGCCACAGATGCGAAACCCTCCACTAGCAAGAAGCCTGCACCGCGCAAGACAGGCAGCTTGGCTGAGCACCGAAGTACATCACCGACAGGCCTGTCCATCTCTTCAGACAGAAGTCTTGCAGACGACATTATCATGGTCGGGAAACCAAAGCAGAGCTCGCAAGTGAGAGAGCTTGGCGAAGCAAGTCCTGGCAGACCACAGCTCCATCCGGAAACCGCCAAGCTGCGCACAGGCCGCTGTGCCTGCACGCGAGCAGGGGGACACCGAAGCGGCCGCTGCGGCACCTACCATGGGAGGAAGCCTCTTCAGGAGGGGCTTAGTGGCTGTACCTTGGGAGTCGTAGAAGGCGCGCTGCTCGGCCGAGAGGCCCGCGCCGGCCGCCATGGCCGGCCCCCGGCGGTAGCACGAGCAGGAGCACTGGCTCGTATTCACTCCAGGCAGGGGGCGCGCTTGGTCTCGAAGAAGGGCTCGCCCATTGAGAATATGGGCTGGAACAGCCAGCCCAAAAAAGAATGAACAGAGTACAAGAAGAGGGGGGGGGAAGCCAGGCGAAGCCCTAAGGCGAAGCAGCAGAAATGACAAGCACACAAGAAAAAACAAAGCAGCTACTAACCACTCAGTAACCCCTGATAAGCAGGCGCAGGTCGGAGAGGCTATGCTCCTGGAAGTATGTCCCCTGGCCAGAGCCAGAGGCGCTTGGTCTCTACCTCACCGTGAAAAACTTTCGTGTATTTGAAACAAACGAAGGCCAAATGGCCAAGTACAAAGTCAAGCACATCTAAGACCTACATAACCTACAGCACAATGAATGAATGAATGTGAAAGCGCGCGGTGCGCATGAAATTTTGGAAAGAGAGGCCAATTCAAGCCTTACAAAGAAGAAAGAGCCCATTGAGGATAGGGGCTGGAACAGCCAGCCCAAAAAAGAATAAGCAGAGTACAAGAAGCCCAAGAAGAAGGGGGCCAGGCGAAGCACTACAGTCAAACCTTGTTATAGGCACGTCGGCCGGTTTGGCGAAAATGTGTGACTATATGGAGAGGTGCTTGTGTCCTTGTAGAGGCACTATTGCCCCCAAATGTGCCTATACAGTGACAATCAGCAAATATACAATATTATATTGGAAAATTGGCGGATGAGCAAAGCTCAGGTGGCAACGTGGTTGCAAGCATCATTCTCTTGGCACCACAATCGCCCACATGGGCATCCACTTCTACCACAAAGAGACACCCGAACGCAGGCAATGGTGGCAACCACTCTCAAGGTGGCCATGGGGGCGAAGGAGGGGAAGCCGCTCGAGAAACACGGCAATCGAGATGGCAATTCACTTGTGAGCAAGTACAAAAGACACATTGTGATGGAGCCAGCACCTAGAATGAGCGGCTACCATCGCTCATCGCGCCCTCAATGCAATGATGCAAGATCGCAGGACACCGATAGGAGGTGGACTGTAAGCTCGCATACAAGTGTAGGCAGGCTGACTAGTAATATCAAGGGTGATGTAAGGACGCATTAGATGGGACCGCAAGTCGATGGGGTTGGCTAAGACAAGCAAAGTGCGATGTGGGCTACATTG